>JAUUEB010471987.1:0-11565 GCA_032362205.1 Clione limacina | reverse complement strand
GGTTAACTCCGCCAGAAGATTTTTTTCTGTCCCCCACACTTGTACGTTTGAGTGTGGTTTTAAAACCTGTTATTGTCATGGGAAATTGCAGTCTTCTGTCCCACGTGATTTTGATCCTTGCTACATTTCATCAAAGCTAAAAAGAAACTTACTCCTAGTAGTTATAATCGTTTTCAATAAACATTTTGATAAAGTTAGATTTTTAAGTAATGCTAACACGGTAACATAAGGAATGTTTTTACTCGGTTTCTGGTTTGTACTCTAGCTGATCAAAATAGTTAATACATAATACAGGTTATTTTTAAACTTTCATATTTAAAAGCGGGGATGGAGGCATATCGGCGCATTATGTATAGAGATTGATAGATGGTCTATATGGTGGTTAAAATGTATCCTTCCCGGTCAAGACCGAGTACTTTTCTATGACCATATTATTATAGTATAGTTATTTCTTGACTATAATGACCTAGGCTATAATTTTTAGTTGGAAGTGGTTAGACTACACCATACCATCTAATGTATATGTAACTACGTAGAATATATCTAAAAACAAAGCCTGTTAAAAGGCAATAAAATGATCGGCCACTATAAAAGGCAATATTTGAAAAAACACTTACCATCTAGTTTATATGTATTTCACAACAAGCTACAGCCTGATAAATGAGGTTATACTCAGAATTTAATGTAACTTTGACTATCTAGGCTATGTTTACGCACACCCCTAAAAACCAAATAGATACTTCATTGAAACGAAAACGTCACAAACTGCATGAAACAAATGGGGGATGTAGAAAATTATAGTATGTAAAAGTGAAAGCTTGTTTTCTAAAAATGAATCGCTTGACTTTTTCATCAATATACATGAATAAAAAAAACGGAAACAATATATAATTTTTGGTCATATCACATAATTATAATTATAATTGCTGTGAAAAATGTATAGGCCAATAGATTGCAGGGGCTAGATAACGTTGTAAAATATGACACAAAACTCTTGTATATTTTGAACGTTCCTTAATTTAATTTTTGTATACCAACTACGATCTTCTTTTGGTTCTCCACCAGATATTGCCATTTAAGAAAAAAATCATGCATATGCTAGAAAATAAGGGGTTGCTGTTTAATTTGGTAATTTTGAACCCTCAGTAAGATTTGGGACTGGGGTGCATTGATTAGAGGTCTGAGTGCTGGACCTTAAGGGAAAGGAGAAAATAGAACAGGGATAGGCACGGGGGAAGGGGGAGGGGATACTGGCAATGGAAGATGAGCAATGGAAGGTTATACAAAACAATTTGTTAAATATGATTGAAACTGACAAAAAACGTTTGGCAGTAGAAATGGAAAAAGAGGTAAGGATGCTTAAGCAGGAATCATGACAACATGAAAGGGAAAGAGACATGGTAAGATCATAAACAAAAAAACAATGCTTACATAAAAATAACACGCTCTGTTTGATCTCCCGGTTAATTAGTTAAGACAAATTGAAATAATGATTATGTTGGTGATGTATTTAGTTTGACTGTTACTTAGTCACTTGGTGGCTCTGTAGCTTGGAAGGTAGTACGTCTGCCGCCCTACTTACTCATGTCATTCATTGCACTGAATTATTCTTTGAATACCATCTGAGGGAAGGGACATGGAGCTTGTGCAAATCACTTCCTAATTAAGAAATAACTGCACGTTTTAAGCAAGTATGAAACATGAGTTGAAACGTGGACATAAAGTAAAAATTATACTATATGTACTTAATTTAACTTACAATGATTGTAGAAGTTGCAATAAGATAAGTACAAGACATCATAGCTTAGATACTAGATTACCTAAAACATTTTGCTGACGCTTTGGTGGGACACATAGCCGGACCCCTAAGGTTGACATATTTTCAATGTTTTTGAATAACATTATTTTGACTTTGAACTGCTTTTTTTTTCTAAATCAACAGGTTGGAGGTTTCAGGTTGCAGATTGCAGGTTAGCAACGAAAAGGAAAGTAGCAATAACCAACTTCAAAATGAAAAAGAGAAAACGGGCCACGTGATTCTTTTGGGGACGGAATTGCACATTTTGATTTCCAGTACTCCTGAAGATTTTAAAAAAACCAAGTCTGGTTGAGTCCGGCGTTGTGCAAATCCAAGCTTGTATCTGCACTCGAAGTAATAGCTCATTAAAAAGTATTTTCACTTGGTGAACTTACAAATTTGTTACAAACTCTTTTCTTTTTGATGCGTTTAGATTTTGGTTTACTAGAGGTTTCAGTTGCGGTATTGGGCAAAGTTTTCACTGTCAAAATGCTTGTCAATACATGTTTCTCTGTGGATACATTAAAATAACATATTTGAATGCACACTCAATTTTACAAAGATGTAGTAGTAGTAGTTCAACATTTTTAACAACAAAAGACTCTAACACAGACAAAGGTGTATTTACACAATTTAATGATATATTCGTTTAAAAAAAGATAATGTTTTATAACTATTAGATACAGTTTATGTTGGTTAGGGCTGTGGTATTAACACGTCAGATTATACACTCCAATTTCCGAATGTCATGGCCATATCAGCTCATCTTACGCTACATGGGGCAACTTTAAATAAGCTGTAGAACGACCATCCTCGAAGACCATATTATTAACAGACTAAGCTAATTCTTCGCCTATGTGGGGTGGCCTGTATGGACCAGATGCCAACAGAGACACAAACTAATATAACATTACACTTCAGTGTAATACAAGTCAAAACAATGGGCAAACTTAACTAAAAAGCTGACAGTTGGTGAACGAAATATTTACGTCATGTACACATATGGTGTGGTTATTTTGCAAACCAAATGTTGCTTGTTATTGTTTTTCTTTTTATTTGTCTCATTCAAAGACACGGGAAAATGTCATCTTACTCCGAAATACACTTTACATTGCGGCTTAAACGTATTTTTACCCGAGCGTTGTTCTCATACTGAGTATTTTTTTCACAGGATCTAGACATTTTGCAAATTTGATATTTCTCCAAACCTGTCATTGTTGAAAAAGTATAAATTATTCATTGGTATGTTTACATCAGTCCAAATTTTTTATTAAGAAATCGAAAACAAATCGAAAACGTAGTCCATGCGAAAAAAAAATCGTTTTTTTATCTTCCTAGCAAAGTGAGTTGTCTAAGAAATAAAAAAAATTATATATTTTACCTGCTTGACAGATAAAATCATATTTGTCACCAGAAAAACATGGAAAGTTAATCCATTTTCTAGTGGTAGAATGGATAACAACACATTTTTCATCACGATGGTGTGATTTACCTGTGAATAAAAAAGGGGCAATATATCAAAACCATTGTTTTAAAAGGATAACGGCCATTCAAATACGGATGTCAATCTAACCAAATAAGGTACTTTTGTTGTTAGTACCCTAAAATTCGACCTTTGTTATTAATAGACTGACTGTGTGTCTGTCTGTGGGTGGATGTATATTTCCGCAGGCATATCTCGGCTATTCTGAATGGATGTGTATTACATTTGTCATAAAGGTTGATAGCAACCGGATTCGAAGACCATACATGACAACGTGTTAGTGTAAGTATTGTTTTTTATTTATATTCTCTATTTTGTCATTTTTTGAGTGGCTTTGTCAAATCAAAGTTAACACTTTATCAACGTATCTTCCTTCACTTAATTTGGCGTGGAGGTTGGGTCCAAACCCAGAATTCTGGCGAAACAATGTCATTGCACAGTTCTGAACGATGACGTCAACACGATTTTGATCTTTTTTTGCACTTTTCTCTCAAACTGCTTGGAATTTATAGACTAATTCTAATTTTTCATGTGGTCGTTAATATAACAATAAAACAAATACTTACTGCTCTTCCAGTTTGTCCAATCCCCTAATAGTGTTCCATCATCCCACACATATTTTTTCAACCCAAGCAAAATCATAGAGAATACTGGCCTCTCACTGAATAAATAATGAAATATATTTGGTATTCGAAAACGCCATTTACATTCATATAATAATATTAATCCACGATCACAATTTTATTGTTAGTAGTGGTATATTATCGTCTCGTCTTTTTATCTGTCTATGTGTCCGTCGTTATAGCCCTCGTTGATTTTTTTGCTATAATATGCTCCCTATTAATTTGGCAAACACGTTGTGTTCATTTTTGCGAAGGTAGGAATCTTAAATCTTGCACAGAGGCTATTTTAGTTATTCCCTTAAACCTGTAACTAACATTTGTTTTTAAATATTTGACAGTGTTTAGATTCTTTAAAGATGCTCTTGTATGTCAATCACTCAGTCGACACAGCGTTGGAAGTAGTACCCTGAAATCTTGCACCTAAACTAATGACCTTCTAAACATTCTTTTAATTTTTTTGAGCTGGATTTTGAGTTTGTTATTATATGATCTTTATTAATTTGGCGAACACGATGTGGTCTCGTCGTCAGAGGTAGGAATATCTTTAAGTGGTTCTTTCAGAGCCTTTTAATAATATGTTTTTAAATATTTTGTTTGGCGCACTGTAAAGTAGAGAAGTATGTGTTATTGACACGTAAGCAAACCAATCAACATGAATAGCTTGAAATCTTAAGTAGGAGGAATAAGCTACACTTCATACACATCAGATAACTGAAGCTGGACAGAAGACCCAAAAACAGGCTGTTTAATCCAGATGGATGAATTATACGTAAGATTACATATATTTTTGACAAAGGTTTAAAATTTTCACAAAAGTCAGTAAATTACAGATAAATGGACAAATGTTTTACCTCAAGTATAAAGTATATATAAGATCTTGTTCTGGTTTTGATTTAGGCATCGCGAGATAGCCACCAAAGCCTTGACACGTCTCTCGCGCGGAATCTATATCTTGTTTAGCAAAGAACTTGTAACACATGTGTATACCATTTGTTTTCTTTTCTATCCACCCATCGGGGCAAGCTTGGGAAGTGAAATAGAAAATGATTATATGAACAGATTTTTAAAAGTTTAATCAATAAAAATGCTAAAGCATGCTACTACTTAGAAAAACACACTTAATTTATACGGAAACACACAGACGGGGAGCTTATATAATCATGTATCAGCACAATGAGACTCAAACAAAAAGGGAATTTACCAAGTCGCTAAGTGTAAAGGACAGGTAAATAATGTGCAATCTCTGGGATGAGGCCCTTTTTTATACGTGACTTTTCTTGGTTTCAGGGATATTAAAAGTTCTCACGTAAAATTTGTTTTTGGCCTTGTGAAAACTCAAGAGGTCAACATTTGTAGTAGTGGGAAAAGAAATAATAAAGGGGAAAAATAACGAGTGCCCGACGTCAATACAACAATGAAACAGCGTGACTCTATCGTTCACTGGTCATTTGACGCTATTTTTTTCTTTTCTTTTTCGTTATTCTCTGTTGAACATGTTTCAATTCGTTTGTTTTGTTCTTCCTTCTGTTTTTATTAACAATTTTAATTTTCTTTTTTATTGTTTATTCTAATTAAACATTATTGGCAGACACACAGACATATAGATGGATATATATACAGATATACATATAAACATATATACACATAGACAGATGGACAGATAGACAGATGGACATATGGACATATAGACATATAGACAGATATACATATATACAGATAGACAGATATACATATATACATATAGACAGACAGACAGACAGGCAGACAGACAGACAGACAGACAGACAGACAGACAGACAGACAGACAGACAACCAGACAGACAGACAGACAGACAGACAGACAGACAGACAGACAGACAGACAGACAGACAGGCCGGCAGGCAGGCAGGCAGACAGACAGCAAACAGAGAGATAGGCTTTTCAAATGTTTTTTGGGAATGAGTCTCTTTCTGCAGGGGTTGCAAAGCGCCATTGCCAACCACAAAGCCCCTGTGTTTTGCAGGTCGGTCTTTTTTAATGACTTTTATGCATTGAAAACCTTAGGGGGATGGGTATTTGGATACTGTCATTTTATCCTTCTACTTCGTTTTCTTTTGATTGAATTCTTAGAGGAAGTCGGATAACGCCGATGTGACGAAGACGCCAGTATATAAATAATAATATAACAAAGCGCCCGTTTCATGTCTTGGCTTAATTAGCCTTGATTATAAATAATCACACCTTTTAGAGTTTGGTATTCCTGTCAATTCTATTATGTCCAAAATATGCTCACTTACAAAGATAAAGGTAACAAGCTTGTATGAACTGTTCAAGTAAATAGTTCATACCTGTCTATAGCTTTATTTACGAAAATACATGACCACCATAAGTATGAAGTTGGATGAGCTTTTGAACAAGTTGAAGTTAATTGACTGAATATAAATCGAACCATTCTGGTTGTGAGTGGAATTATTGACACCACATGTCACTATATGCAGTTTAAGCATTTATAAGAGTCACTTCTTCTTCTTCTTAACAAGTTGTTACGTGTTTAGTTTGATTGCATTAGTTGGATATGTAAGTTAGTGGTTAATAACTCGGTATTGGCATCGGCTATTTTACTTTTATCATTGTATGAAAAATGTCTATTGTGCTACGTTGTAAAGCTGCTATGTTAGCAGAACTACCCTCACATTTGAATGACATATCTCAAGGTAAGTGAACACTTCCTCCTGGCAAGAACACCAAGTCATCGTTTGGTCTGCAAGAATTATCTCTAAGTTATATTTACTTTAAAACACTTACTCACTGGTTAGGCGAATAAACAAAGCACCACCTCTATCTATTATAAAATGAATGATTTTTTGCTTACTTCTCTAGAAAACTTGCTCCAACACCAGGGCGTACAGCGCCTCTCAGCGCGAGATAAACCACTGTGTCTGAGGGCATAACCCATTGAAAATTACAAAAAAAATTTCAAGCAGTCTGGCTACAAATTTAGTTTATAATTCACATTCAATCAAAAAAAGTTAAACGTGCTCTTATTGATTTAACACAAAACTCACAAAATGAGTTTTTAGACAGTGCCTAGGGAATCAGATGATCAGCTGAAAATGTCCAGACTTATAATAAACTCGGAGTAATAGAACAGATGATCACCGTTCACGCCGCAAAAGTCAAAACCCATTATAAGCAGCTCTGATCAAATTTCCCAAAGGAACAAAATAATATTTCATAGCAACTGCGGATCGAATTCAACATTGATATTTCAAACTGTTTGAGCTTTACACCATGAATTAAACATCAGTTGAGCTGAGTAGAAACTCGCGTTTCCCAAGTTTCACAATTTTAGTTTAGCTCAAATACATGGGTTGTACATAGGAACATAAATAAACAACAACAAAATCAATTTAAAAGAAAAAGAATTCATTGAGACAAGAATACCAACATTAAAAAGTATGATAATTAATTAAGATCATATGGTATTGGCAATGCCAAATCAATATTGAAAATAAATTATTTAAAAACATAAGATTTAACTAGTGGCCTTTGAATTTCATATGGTATTATTACGTAGTAGCTGTATCATGTAATTAACTCTTGACATTTTTTAGAAAATTCCGGAGACAAAATGTTGCAGGATATATTTTTGACGGCTAAGACAACCCCTAGCGTGCATTCTTATAAATGGTAATAGGATATACAACGTCAAAAGGGGAAAGCAACGCAATATAAAACAGAAAAAAATCGTGAAAAAAGGAGATAATCTTTTTGAAAAAGTGAGAGCAGGAAACAATAAATAACCAGTCTGAAAGAGAAAGAGGGAATTTAGAAAGCAGGAAGGAAGGATCAACAAATGCAATAATAAACAAAGAATGTCGTAACACATAATGGCAACGAATAATAACAATAAATCATATCAATAATTAAAACAAGGAAAGGGAGAACACAGAACAATTGTAAAATTCCAAGTTATAAAGCATCATAATATATCCCCTACATTAAAAATGGGATACATCGCAACAACATTGTATGTCATGAAAATGTGAATTGCTGTATCTGTTTAAATATGCATATTATGTTGACGAAAAAATTCCCGCCCTTTTCAGAAAGTAACATGAGCGTTAAGTACCCTGTCTTGATCTTGATCGATTCTACTTCGTCTTAGCTGGTGTATCAAGATTAGGAGCGCAACGAAATAAAAACAAGAACAACATGGCAGAGATATCCTTCCAGATATTGGTAAGAAGCCCCTGTTTATTAAATCAAAAGGGCAAATACTAAGCCTAAGCCATTTTCCAACACCCCTAAAATTTAAAGCCCAAATAAAGGGCCACAGAGACCCGCATATAGTCGGGGGAGTGAGGGGTTTCTCTTCACCCCCCTCCATGACTCAACCAGACTTGGATTTTATCGATTCTAAGGGTTCATAGAGTCAAAATATTGCCTTTGCCAAAACATTATCTTGAGCAAACTGACCACTAGGACTGACCAATCGTTTAAAAACCGATATGTCCAGAATGAATTCAAACTGGTCGAAAAATGAAAGGTGCAATAACGCGGTCCAGCTTGACCGTGACGTCATAAAGTAACAATTTTACCACTGATAAGATCAAAAATAAAAATTGTCATATAAATATGGTGAAAGCGAGAGAATGATATAAAATCATTATACATTATTCATTAGCTGAAATGTTATAATTGTATATTTTTGAAAGGTTTAATTTTTTATACGTTAAGCTCAGAAAATTAGATTGAGTTAGCCAGCATTGAATTTACCATATATAAATTTACTATTGTATGTTTTTGAGGAAAGGTACATTTAGCTCAGAAAATACGAATGAGTGAATGATATAAGTTAATGAACATGATTAATTATTGAAAATACCAAATAGAAATTTACTATTGTATTTCGTTGATTGTAAAGGACAGGAAGCCCAACAAATGAAATAAAATTCAGTTTAATTCTCTAACTTCCATTCCATTTATATTGTCACTCCCCCCTTCCCTGGATTTTTGAAAGGATATCCCCCCCCCCCTAGAACCCGTAAAAATGCACCATTTTGCAACTTAGTTTTCAAAATTTCGGGTGCGCTTCACTTAGAGTAAACTTTGTTACCATAGAAACATAATTCATAACATGTCAGATGTCCTCAAAACACATCTTTTGATATGAATAATTTTAATATTTCCTTTAGCAGCTCCTACTAGATGCACATAGAACCCACATATCTGCATATTTTATTCATGTTGTTTTAAACCATTTTCTTGGGTATGCCTGATACAAATTAGAAACCTGTTTAACATTGAAGAATGAAATTGTGTCCTACCAGATGCACATAAAAGTACGAAAAGCACATGCGTTCCCCCGTCTAACAAAAGAACAAATTTTCCTTATCGAACTAGAAATCAGACCTAGCAGGGCGCGTTGTATACATTTTGAAGCTCGTCTCTAAATTTTCAATGCATCATTTACCTTCTAATTTCGTTTTTTAGCAGTTTAGCAATTAGCAGTTTGTTGAACCATTAGGGTTCGGGGGGAAATAGAAGCCTAATGATTCAACATGATTCATAATCAATGAGTTGTGTATGCATGGCTTTTCAAATAAAACAATTGTATTTAATGCTTTCAAACATCAATTCTGTTACCTTTCTTGTGTGCACATTGGTGCTAGTGAAAGTGGATGAAGTCTACTGACAATGTTTTAATAGTCATTGTCATATTTTTATTTGTGACATTCATAAAAAACACTTTTTTCAAACCTCGTTTTATTTTAATTAAATGCATCATTTACTTCAATAATTTCAAGACTGTTCCTATGGGAATAATATAAAATGCCCACGAAAGCCCTCGCAGTCTGTGCAATCAATCTTTAACGACAGATCTATTGCCAATAAATCAAAACTTTGCGATCAATTCATCTTTCGATCCGGTTTCTTTCTTGGTCGTCTGGGATTGGATTCCGGTTATGCTTTCATTAGCTATATACATTTTACTGGCAACTGGACAAAACACAGTCAACTGCATCCTACTCAAGACCAATACTTATTAAAATGGTATTTGTTCAGCTTTTCCCATTATAACAAACTCAAAGGACTTCACAAATACAAGTGGACTTTATCAAAGCAAAACAGTTACATCAAATATGAACATTCATCGAGTTAATAAATACATTGTTGAAGTAAAGACGCATTTGAATTTAATTGCAATAAACACAAAGAACTAGGTCGTTACCAGGTACACAGCTTGAATAAATACAAAGAAAATGCGCCTGGAAGGAAAGGATGTATAATGGCCTGACTTAAAGCACTTTTTTTCTATTTGAGATTCTATGAGGTTTTAAGGAGATGTATACAGAACGCATCCGCACTTGACCATTTTGGAGTTTGTAGAATTTCCTTTTATATAATTTATAAGAAAATAAATGTTGGCTCGAGGAGGATACGAACTAAGAGCGTTTACATCATAAGCGAAGCTGCTTTTCATCACATCAAAGTGTCGGACGTTTGACGACAAGAATTGCGATGCTAATAACATGGTCAGTGACGAGGAACTTGGTAATTGTATTCGTATACATCTATGAATGGTCCAAGCACGGTGCGCTGCTGGGAATACGACCCTGGTTCGAATCCTCTTTACGCTAAATTTCACAGTGTATGTGCGTCGAGTAATGACCGAGTGAGGCGAATGCATTCATCCTCGAAGAAATATATACAGTGGGAGCGGGGGGTGGGGGCACTCAGCTAAGGAGTGAGACGAGATAAATAAACGAACGCTCTTAAAACGTAAAACCTGCTTCTACGAGAAGACATAAGTTCTATGGTATAATGGATTGAAGGAATGAATTTGAATCAAACTATCGTCGGTTTGAATCCTGCTTGGGACAAGTTTCACTTTTTAATAAATTGTAGAATAGAAAATTTTAATAAAGTGTGAGATTTTGCTTATCTAGAATACCTAATATCGCAGTGAAATCAGATTACGTCGCCTATCATGCAGAGCTAACAATTTTAAGATGAGCTCCCCGCATATAAACAAACCTTCTTACCCCTGTTTTAAAAAAAACTGATTTTCTCTTTATTTAATTGTTTGTAGGTTTGATATGGACGAATTAAATATATACATATTTTTGTGAAAAGACAGATTGAATTCTTGGACATACATGTCGTCAAAAAACTTTGAACGTCTTACTATTACGAAACAAAAAAAATACATTTGTCATTTTTAGGTCTTGTCCTTGAATCAAGGGAAATATAAGTGGATGTAGACATAGAAAAACAAATCTTGAAAGTTTAAATTCTTGGTTAAAGATAAGGGTAGGCTAAAATAACGTTTTTTGTTATATAGAAAATAAGACAAACCTAAGAATTCCTCTACTGGAAACTATTTGGGTTATAATATGAATGTTCCTTAATGAACCTGAGTTTTTTTTTTGTAATAAATGATAAAGCGCCAAGCATGTACTATTTCCGACATTCACAGTCTTCCCTTTCATTAATTGCTAGGTTCCCTTCCGAGAAATATGACACGTTGTTGATAACGACTGAACCCTGTAATCTGACCCCGAGTTATTAGTCGGGGGGGAATGAGAGGTTTCTCTTCACCCCCCCCCAGGACTCTACCGGACTTGATTTTTATTGATCCTTAGGGTATATAGACACAAAATTTTGTTTGCGCCAAA
>JAUUEB010471976.1:0-11567 GCA_032362205.1 Clione limacina | reverse complement strand
TACCTACCAAGGGTTAAACATTGTTACCGGTGAGTTTTGTGTTTCTTTCACTATATATATATATATATATATATATTTCATATAGAGAATATACCAATATGTTCCATTGCTGTCAATTAGGACTCAACCGAATATTCGTAAATATCATTATAATGCATAGAAAAAAGATGTTCAACAAGATTTGACATTATCTCAGTTAGCAGTGTCATATAGTTACGTCATTACTAATATAGTATTGACAAACCGTTAAACAGATAACTTACTTCGTAGATCCTTGATTACATTGAAGTGTCACCTCCGCGGTTTATGTTGACGTGCGATTACACTTCACAATTGACTCCGCAATCACACTTCTTAATTTGCCTTTTGGTTGAAAGCCCTCAATGTGGCCGAAATATCAAATATTTCTCTGCTTCAACGTTTTCAAATGGTGTATCTCTGTATTCAGCTGCCTCAATACTTCTTCATTGGTTTTAATTTCTTTTCAGCTTATTGTGCCTATCCGCCTAAAACACAACATTTCAAAGGCCTCAATTTTATTCTTGAGTACACCCGCCAGTGTCCATGCTTCTTCTCCATACCCACGACAGAGACAAATAACAGTTAGTTACCCTGATTTTAGGAAGACTTTAAGTTATGTTTAAGTGAGGTTGGTCAACATACTCAACTTTGGCCTACATTTGAGCTCATTTTCTGTTCTTGTATCATCGGTAATCTGCGTACCCTTGTAATAGCATTGCCTGACTTGTTTCAATGGTGCACCATCAACCATAATTTCAAAATGATTGTCGATATCCATGTTTTTTTTTTAGATTAACATGCTTTTTGTCTTTAGGACAAGCTATGCAGTGTCATCTGTATATCTAAGATAATTTTCATATTCAGCCCGTTTATTATTATGCCCTCTAGGAATTCTACTTCTCTAATTAAAAAAAAAATATGTGTAAATGTTGAACAGGTATAGTGATAAGACATATTCTTGTCTAACATCATTACAAATATCGTTGAGCAGTATTAAATCGTTTATAACATCTCAAGAACTACTCATAACTGTTCTGGTACCAATATAGACTTGTAATATGCGTATTTCTTTGCCATCGATACCAATCATTTTCAGACAATCAATAGCATGTTTATAGTGTACTCTATCAAATGTCTTAAATAGTCATTGAACATGTGTATGAAGCCTGATTTACTTCAATATATTTTTATGCAAGAGTGTTAAGGCAAACAATTCCCTCTCCTGTTCCAGACCCAAGTCTGAAGCTAAATTGCCAACTTTTCCTTGAATTAGTTTACTGATTCTTTCTTGTTTAATCAACAGTAACATTCTCACAACATGTGGCATAAATCTTCAGTGTTGTCGACGAGTAGTACTCAAATAGTTTTTTCGCTACTTCTACTCTACTCAAGACATTGTATTATGTTTTGAGTACTACTCTACTCAAGTAGCTGTTCCCACTACGCAAAGACTACTCTACTCGAGTAGTTGGGAAAGAAATCAGCATATTTTGCGTTCTATTTCTGATCAATTTTTGTTCAACTTTGATTATTTTTAATAAAGTTTACTTTTTACACAGTTTGTAAATACTTTTATCATTTTCTTTTACTGTGAATAATGCAGAAATCTTTCAATGTGTAACCTTTGAATTTGTTCCTTAACGATTACTATTTTTAAGTGACTACTCAAAGACTACTCTAGTAGAGTAGCTACTCTACTCAAGTAGTTACCCTTAGATATTTTTCGAGTAGCTACTCTACACTACTTGAGTAGTTGAAAATGTCCAACTGCTCTACTCTGTCCAAGTATTCAACCAAACTACTAGACCAAAATACTGTAAATAGTATGGCTCTGAAAACTGAACATTCCATTGCTCTTGGCTTCTTTGGTAAAGTTATATAGACTGACTTCTGAAGACTGACGATCAGCTATAACGAATTATATCTCAATGAGACTTTGTTTTGTTATCAAATGTAGGCTAATACCTTCCTTGAAAAATAATGATTGCCAATTAAAGGTTAAGTTAGTCAAATATAGCACTTTTACGAAACACCGACATAATAGAGAGTTCATCTTTTTCAAATCATATAATTATCTTTATGTAAAATTTCAAGCTCTTGTTAAAGAGGTCTTGACAAGACCTTCATTCTGTTATCATTTGTATGCATACCCCATCCATGAAAAATATAAAATGTCAAATCAATATAAAACCGGTCAAATAAATTAGGTTTATGTTATACCACTTACGTTATACAAGATTTATCTGGTTGAGCATGTGTTATTTCTTTAGTATACCTTTGTATGTTGTATTCCAGGATATTTTGAGCACAGGGTCATCGTATTTCAGCCCCACCCCCGGCACCATTAACGATGAGAAACTACATTTGACGTTTGGTTTTATACGTCATTTGACTTTTTTTCAATTATGCTGACAAGCACCAGTTCATGTTCAACATGTACATTATGTTTAAAATTTCAATTTCTATTCACTGTTTTTATGAATACAATGAGGTTATATTTGGCTAGGTGTTTATCTATAGATATAGTCTAGACAGATTATCTAGACTATCTGGTTTTGATCAAACACAGAGAGAAATCAAGGCCATTGATGACTTTCTAATAAATGTTATTTACTCATTTAAGAACAAGCTTGACTACCTTGACTACCTTGACTACCACATGCATTGAACACAGAATACGTTTATAGCGAAAAAATAATCACAGTGCGGGTTAATAATGATGTATTATATGAAGTCCTTGCAACAACATGTAATTACCTTGTATATTTGTTTTATATATAAAGACATTATGTGCTTAGGAGTACTTATTAAATGGACCAAATAAGAAGATTTGTTTACCTTCCGTGCCAAACGTCCTCAACCGAGTGTTGCTTTACGTGCAGCCACACCAGGATTAAAGATGTGGTTCAACTTATACATCCAACACCGTCTCAGTTTATTGACATCGGATTGACCAGTCTTAACACATATCTCTCAATGTCTGGCCACTTATGTATTACTGAATTTAAAAAACAAACTCATAAGAATATTCCAACAACCGACATTATGCTCTTAAGAAAACTTCTTAACAATAACATTGTTAAACCAAGATGACAAATGAAGTACCTCCTTGTAAACAAACTATAAATAATCAATAATTATAAACCAATATTTCATCAATCGATATCTACAAATTGAAAATACTACCCTCAAAGCTCAGTGGTCGGTTCCCCCATTTACAGATGGTCTCCCTGGAGACCTAATTTAAAACCATTGCCACATACGGATATTGCCATCCTCACCCTTTTCGCTGGGTTGGCACGTTAAAGGATTGTCGCAGTAAAGGTATCTGACTTTGCAGTCATTTTCAACAATGATTGTGTCGGTTTAAAAATATATTACTCATATACAGTGTTTAACAGTGTTAGATTATCAAAAATGCTTATCCTATTAAGTTGAAAATGTTGTGATATATGCAACCTTTAATCTTTATTTTCATATAGCAAATTTATTGAATTCAATAGCCCGTATTGAGTTTGTTTGCTATATTTTCTTTGTTTATTTGTCAAAATCACGCTGTGGTCACATCTTTAGAGTAAAGAATCTTAAATCTTGCAAAGAGACTCTTCTAGTGACCATCTAAAAGCAGCTTTCACAGAGTATTGAATAATCAACAGAGTTATAGCCCTTTTGAGTATTTTACAATATGTCTTTGTTAATTTTTTGCGAAACGCTGTGGTCTCATCGTCAGAGATAGAAATCTCAAATTTTGCACAGAGGCTTACTTTGTCGGTTCCTAAAACCTGGAGTTTAATATTTTGAAAGATTTATCTCCCTTTTATGATTTCAGGTATGTTATTTAGGCGGTGGACGCATCGTTGGGAGAAAGACTCTGAAATGTTGCATACAGGCTCTTCTAAAACATATTTTTCTCCACTTTAAAAAACAATATGTTTAGAGAGTTATGGCCATTTGCTTTGTTCTTTGTTACTTGTGTCTGATGTGCGTTGTTGTACTCTCTACGAGAACTCATTTTTATAGTTTTTTTAAGATTTCATTTTAAACTTGTTTGCGAAGTGACAGTGTAAATCACGTGTATTAAAACCTGTCACATATTGTTACAGGAGGCCTTTAAGCCATTTTTCAAAAAAAATATATGATGAAGGGTGTAATGAGAAATAACAACATGTAATACAAAACATGTTTTTGTTAAACTGTTTCTGTGCTTTATTTCAATATTTGCATTATTTCATGAAAAAACGAACGAATAAAGTTATACAAAACTAATTTTCCGAGATTATTTTTGACAAAAAGGATCTCTGAATTGCACAATAATTCTCATAAAAGTGGAAATATAAAAATCGATCACTAATTGAACATGATAAGAAGTGTCCGGGTTTTCCTGGCAATCAATGAACAAGATGTAACTTAGACGCTTTCAAGGACAGCATACTTGTGTGATATATTTCTATTTAAATGACATGAAGTCTTTTTAATCACAGTTTAATCAATCGCTCTTCAATTTTGGAGATGTCTCAAGTGACTTTGACATTTAAGAAACACCCAGGGGTTCTATTTTGATCTCGATCTCTCCGTCGATTGATTACCGTGTTCACTTGAGACTTTGACAAAACTGTGAGCGATATCAATGTAATTAATTTATACATTTACCACAAAAAAAATTATTACTTAATGATTACTTTCTGAAACTGATTGACACACAAGTATCGGCTAGTTATCATATAAAATATTGTTTTACATTCCTTTGTTAATATCAACATACATACGGAGCTTTTCAAAGTTTTTTTTTCCTTTTCAAGCGCTCTCTATCAGTATGTAATTATAATAGAGTAATCAATACTTGCGATTACTGACTTAAATGTAATCGTTGCACGTGATGACGAGGAAAAACAGTTTTGCTGAACAATATATGTCATGACATGTCAAGTCCCCTACCCTTGTAGACATATCATTAATCACCTCTCAATAGACATACAACATTACATAGACTTGATAACGCCATTCTAGAAATAGTAATCTTAGTTATCCAAAGAGGTCGTCGTTTCTTCTTTTTTCTATCTTGTTATGGATCTGCCCCTTCTAATGTTTTTTGTCATGTTTCTTGAGGATATATTACAATTATGGAGCGTGAAATAAGTATTGGGTTTTCAATCAATGCTGAGTGCCATTGTCTTGGTAATTTAAAGTGGCCTACTTATATTCTAATGTAAGCATTACAGCCAGGATTATGCCTGTAGTCACAGCCAATTTTACAATTACGACATCTTAAGTAGCCAGTATTAAGTCACGCGTCTGAATGACAACTTGTCCTATTATTTAAGGCGAGTCATGGTGAACTCGGGGGCAACTGACTTGCCTCAAATTCGAAAAGACCTGGGATTAACACATATTTACTGCCACTCTCTACTAAACTTCAGTCTTTCGTCGGGACATACATTTTGAACCCGCCTTTTATATAATGACCTTCGTGTGTTACAAAAGGTAATTAGTCATTCAATTACTTACTGATTCAACCTCTCAGATCCTAAGAAGGTCAATCACTAAAAACGTCTTTGAGATCTGATTCAGATTCTTACATGAAAATGTGTGATTTGAACCTATACTTGTTATAATTGTTATATATTGAGAGGTTGGCCTCATCTAGAGCTGTGTCAAATCATCTTGTCAAATTTGTCCTATTTTAAGACTATACAAAGAGCGTGTAAACTTTTGTTCTTTTTTGCAAGACAAACGATTAGATCACATCATATGCTTACGATTTTTTAAATGAAAATCAGGACTTTGTCTTAACAATTGCAAAACGTTCAACCCTATACCCCGTTCCCCCGCCTTTTGAAAGCACCAATAAGTATACAAACACAGGTGTAAACGTTGCAGAAAACAGTGTTACTGATACTTTGAGAATATTTTCACATTTAAAAAGAATAGTCATATATACTAAGTGTGGGCAGAGTAACAGTTTAAAATACAGCATACTCAATATGGTCAGCTTACACTATGATAAGCAAAATACTATTTCGTTAAAAAGTGTGTTTCTTAAACTTGTTTTAATTGCAATCCCTATTAATACCAGAAAGAAAGCTGCTACCCAAAATCCCTTCCTTGTTTCAATGTGCATTAATAGCTAAATCACTTCAAAAGTAAACATGTGAGCTGAAAGCAGCGAGGCGAAAACATTACAGCTTTCATGTTAAATGACGTATAATAGTGTCATTTGAACTCATTGATCTTAAGAACAATTATGTCCCTTAAACACTGTGACGATCCTCCTTAGTAAATGTTGAAATGCCCGACGGGCAGGGGTTTTCCTTTACTGCTTGCTTGAAGAGAAAATAAGTTGCCCCGGGTTATCGGGCAACTGGAGTTGTCGGGCCCTGGATTGCAGACGAGAATACTCAAGGGAAGGGGACAGAACTAGCATCGACTAATGTTTCCCTTTAAACGTCATTGCAAAGGAAATTTCTTCTTTTTTCCTCCACCAAATTGGAATGATACATGAGCTTTAATAATTCAGTATGGTGAAGAGCTTGTATGAGTATCAAAAATAGAAACCGATACATCATGAAAGACAGATAATAGGATCATATTTTTTTTCAAAAATCAAGTCATAATAACAGAAAAATATCAATATACGTGCGTGCAATATCAGCAGAAAAAAGCATGTCCGCAATTTTAAGGTCATCAAGTAATCATATCATGTTAGCGCGGATAAATTATGTAAAAAACGTTTTCGAAAGTCTGCCTACTCTAGTTGATTAGACAGTTAAAGCTTGTTCATGGCCTCGGTGCTGTCAACTTAATATGGCTTTAGTATTTGAGCACATAAACGGGGTTTGCAAAGTGAACATTTGATAATCCCTATCCTATCATTCGTGGTCGGAATTGGAGGTAATATACTAAAATATTTTTTAAGGATAATAAGAAAAGGTCTTGAATGGAAAAAACATACATCCAAATTCTTATCCATTGCCTTGATTAAAAATCTTCAAACTAGAAAAATAGAAAGTACTCGTAGAGAGCACAATCACAAACATCAGACAATAGTAACAAAGAACAAATAGCAAATAACTCAAGGGCCATAAATATAGAGACAAATATTTTACGATTGTCCCTGTGTACAATATTTCAGGGTCTTATTCCCAACTATGCATCCACTTTGTAAAGGACGTACCCAAAAAACATAAAAGGGACATAACTCTGTCAAGAATGTTATTTTTGCGTATAGCGTAACGCTGTGTGATCTGTTTAAGTGATGTTCGGAAAGGTAGATCTGGCCCTGCAACAAATCACTTAAATAACTTGAATCGTCGGGATTAAATAAGTTTTTAAATTTATAACTACATACACAAACATTATACCTGACATGTCAACCAAAACTTACTTGTACAATTGCCCATTGATACTCTTGAATATGCAAATTAGTTAATTACCACATGTGTTTCCATGTATTGGGTAAATGTCATTGCTTTTCATTTTGTGTCATTTTGAATGACCTAGTTTTGTCGTAAACTAAAGACTGAACGATTTTACGGTGCGTCATATCCAATAAATAAATAAAGCCACTATGCACTATTGAAACAAAAATAAGTTATCACATACAAAACCCATAGACAATCAAAATCATTCATTTTGCTCCCTGATTAATATTCATGATATCATGGCCATCAAACAGTATCACTATTTCTTAAACATGATGACCGTATGACCTTTTTGACACCGTTTTGTCCAGTGCAAACCGAAATATTCTCCTTGGAACTGGAGAATTTGGAAGACCCTAACAATAGATAAAAGATAAACGGAAGGCTTTGAGATAATCGGGAACTTATTTACACTTCTTAGTAACGTCAGACTTTATAGTGCGTTAAAAAACCTATCTCCTTCACGCTTGAACCAGACACATCTCATATTTGCGTGATGACTTTGGTATGTTGTCAGTCTACAACTTTGAGTCAATTCACTTTGGAAGATTGAATATGGATAGGGTTGAATATTCAATCTTCCTCAATTTAATATTCTCCTAAAACTTGCTTCATGAACTAATTTCATAGGTGAATAAAATGCAATTAAAACCCCTCTCGGGACAAAACCAAGACAGACTACATTCTGTCCTTAGCTAAGAGGGACTCACGTAAATGCTGTATATCTGCCTGCGCTAATTCAAGTACAGTGCATCTTACAACCACACCAAAACAGATTTAGTTAGTAGCGTATTAATTTGTCTTTGAAATTAACTATTAACTGTCTCGAGATGGTTGATCTAATTTTGACCCGGAGAAGGTTTGGTGACATTTATTCAAATATCCAAGTACAGCTCCATCAGAATGTTCAGTGTCGAACAATGGTGACAATGTCTTCAACTTAGAAGATCGTTTAGTTGACATTCAGTCCGTTAGATTTTTAATGCAGAATCCTTGGCCAAACAGAAAACCAGGTTATTTTAAGAAAATTAAAGGTTTTGTCGAATTTGGCCTGAAATCAGATCAAAACATATCTGGTGAGTAATATCTCAAACTTAACAAACACTTTAAAGACCTTGAAAGAAAAATGATTGTTTTTCAATGTGGGAGACACTGACAAAGACAATAATACACTGTGGGTCAAAAGTTAAAACACTATACACATTTCTCAAACGTTCAGCAAAAGTGACAAAAACGTCTTGAAACTTCGACATTTATTTTGTCGTACATATGTCATTAACTTGTCAAAAAAAGAATATATGCCAGATAAAAATGCCGAGTCAGCAGCTTTTGGAAAAAGAATTCGAGGGACATTAAAACTGCGATGGTAACAATACATCGCATTGCAAAGTAGCTTTTTTTGCTTTCTGGATTCTTCAGAGTCATGGGTAAAATATTTGAAACCGAAAACAGTGAATGTCATGAATAATTGATGTGAACATAATTTGTTTTCTTTTTTTACAAAAGATTAGGATAAATAAATACCAAATGTTGTCAAATTTTGAAGAGATAACCCTAAATTGACCACAAAAAATGGATTGCCTGTATGAAATACCACTAACAATATTTTGTATATGATACATGGATCTAAAAATATCGAAATAGCTGCCATCTTCAATTACGTCACGTGCCATGGTTGAAATCGAGCCTATACCCCCTTGTCAACCATTTCATCATCTCCTAACACAAAATCAGTAATTATTTTTGCAGTCAACAAAGAGATCTTGTGTTCAGTTTTTTTTCGCCGGTAAAAAACATTTTTGCTGAGTATTTCTTTATATGTGTTTTGTAAGCTAACGGGATTTTTTGTAAAAAAAATGAGCTCTTGAAAAATCATGTTTTCAGATCTTGAGGATCCGCTGCGGAAGAATCTATCTTTTTGCATATGGGGACGAAATAAGGTTGATAAGGGGGTGCAGGCTTGATTTCGACCTTGTCGAATCAAAAACTGTGACGTAATTCAAGCTTGCAGCAATTTCTATATTTCTATATTTTGTTAGCAAAATCCATTTATTCAAACATGCATAACATGTTTTAGTGCTATTTTATTGCTGGCAATTAATTTGAAATCAAATTTGGGATATTTTGTCAAAATGTGACAAATATTGATATGTGAGTGATTTTTGTAAAAATCAGAAAAAAATATTTTTTTCGTGAATAATTCAATAAATTTACTGTTTTCGGTGTCATATGTTTTACCGGTGATGTTGAAGAATCCAGATAGCCAGAAAAGCGATACTTAACCACGCGATATATTAATACCATCGCAGTGTCCCTTCAACGCCATTTACCAAAGCGGCATTTCTATCCGGTATATTTTCTCTTTTTTAAAAGAAATTATGACATAAGTAAGACATAATTTATAGCGAGGTTTCGAGACGTTTCTGTCACTTTGGGTGAACGTTCGAGATTTTAAGACTTATTATGGTGTTACGCGTAATTTTTGGCCCGCAGTATATAACTGTTTGTTTAAAAATGGTGTTGTTTTGACTTGTTGACCTTAACTCAGTACAAACTAAGCATTTTTGAAGTCACACTTAACTAAGCCAAACACTTTAATTAATACAAAAAGACATAGACGTAGAATAGTTTAAATATGTTCTCCTTGAGACTTGTAACTTTGGTATTCCTGAAAAATCGACCAAAATGATAGTTAAGCTTCTCGATAATCAGGGTTTTCAGATAATATTTCTAATACGGTGTATTTAAACGCATGAAGCTTTACACTAAAAATAATTCTATGCCAATTATACTTCTAAATAAATTCAGACGGACATGTCTTTTGTGGTCTGTTAAAAAAACTTAATCCTCAGAACCATCTTGAACCAGACGACTCTGATGTTTGCGTGATGCATTTGACATTTTGTCATTTTAAAAATGTATCCGGAAATAGAAAATGAAAGAGATTGACAAGTTTATTATTGTTAATTCTATTTTCTTCTTGAACCTGATTAATGATTTAATTCCAGGTATGGATGAAAGGCAATACAATCTCTCTCGGGAGAAAACTTGACAGACTTCATAAACTCAAAGAAGCAAAGTGAAACGCTGTATTACCTTTATTTTTCAATATGTCTGCGCTAATTCAAGTCGGGTTCAATAAATGGAGAAATTTCAATCAATATTTTCTGTTCTTTGTTTATTTTTTATCAGTTTTATAGTTGTTAGTTTATTTGTTTTTGTGCTTGCGAATTCATTCTCTTCCGTTATAAATTAGTTTTTTTAAAGTTTGAATCAAGATTTTCAAACCAGATTAAGGTTATAAAAGCAATATTTAGGTTGAAAAATATTTGGCTTTGAATATTGATGATCATCTACGTAATAAAATGTCTTTGTTTTATTTTTGTGTGGCTTGAACATGTCTATGTAATGGGATAACAGCCACAGTTTTGACTCAATCAACCTGAAACTTTAACAATGTGTTTTTAAATATAACCACATTTGCAGTTTTTGGTGTAAATCGGTCAAGTGTAAAAAAATCAGCTATTCTATTTTTTACTATATATTCTCATTAATTAATCGCACTAAGGATCTATGCGCAAAAATGCACAAGAGCTAAGCATTCTTGACACACTTAATACTCGAGTCATTCAATACAATTTTCTCTTTTTTATTAATAGACACAAGCTGAAAAAAGCTGAAAAAAAACATTATTATCACTTTACATGGTGGTTAAAAAGTCAGGGCAATTCGTATTTCCTTTATTGTGTATATCTTTCTTCCCGGGCATGACCGGGTACTCAACCAAAAGTATTTTATATGTTAAAATAAATTCATCCTTACCAACCGATTTAAATATAAAAATTAACGTATTCATTGATAATGATGTGCATAACAACATAAACTGAATTGTATGCTTGCTTATTCTTGGGTTTCCTCAAAAGTCCCAAGATGGATTGCACTGTAGTTTAAAAATATGATTAAAAACATACCAAATTGGTTCTTAAAAAAGTCATGAAAGTGCCTTTACTTTGTATTTTATGGAGTTTTCCCTATAGAAATTATTAGTTAAAGCGAAAGAGAGAGAGAGAGAGAGAGAGAGAGAGAGAGAGAGAGAGAGAGAGAGAGAGAGAGAGAGAGAGAGAGAGA
>JAUUEB010471975.1:0-19840 GCA_032362205.1 Clione limacina | reverse complement strand
CATTGGATTTACATAGTAAAATACTCTTTTTATAATTACTTGATTCTAACCTATTTCGAATACTCATCGGTAGTCAACCCACCACGTTATCTTATAACGCTCCAATTTACATTTACATTTTGAGGCGTGTTGCCTCGGGGCCGGGGATAATCCACTTGCCAGAGGACCAGGGTTCGAATCCGGCCACTGACCAGTGACTCATGTTTACTGCCACTTTCCACTGAACTTAAATAGTCGTTGATTGGGACGTTAGTGTGGAACCCGCCTTTCATATGACCTTAATGTGTTGTAAAATGCGCTAAACACTTAAACTCGTTAATTCACTCACAATTTCATATCTATTTGAGATTTAGACTTGGAACTTGAAACTAACCAACTTTAACGCCTAGCCCCACTTGGCATATAATATCATTTGATATTGACCTGGTTTAACCCATGATTCCTTGCACGCGAGGCAAATATGTCAGACTTCAAAATGACACAAACGATGTATATTAGCCTGACAAGATTGACACAAGATACACCGAACTTTATTGAGCTATCCCATCCAAATTCTTCACCTTACTCATCCAGCTGTTCTATCTGTTTGCAAAGTAACAGATGTTATCTTAGTTTGCCACTAAGCCCCCTTGAGTAGGAATGTTGACTCATTATGATGGACGATGTCCTATCAGTTCTAGGTTGATGGATTACTTATGCTTATTTTAAACTGACCCTTGCGCGTATTGAAATGTACAATTAGTAGCTCATTTAATGTAAAATAGTGTACTATAGCAGGTGCGTAGCCAGGGGGACATGGGGGAAAGCCCCCCTTTTGATTTTCAAAATGCTCTTAATTTGCACCATTTTTAACTAATCTAAAAGATGTTGGTCGCTTTGCGGCCATTTCTTTGATAATTTGCTCTTAATTGGCCTAAATTTGCATAATTTTAAGCCAATCTAAAAAATGTCGGCCGCTTCACGGCCATTGCTTTGATAATATCCAAGGTTGTGCCCCCATTTCAAAATCCTGGCTACATGCCATTTTTTCTTAATTTTTGAATGTATTTCTCTTTGAACATTCTTATCTATACAGACAACTGTGTGTCAACGTGTTCGTAGTTGTGTCTTTAAAAACTTTCAATTTTCTTACCAGATCAACAATCTACCCGTGTTAGGTTTCACTCATCCCTTCCTCATTTCATACATCAAACAACATAGACATTCCCCGTATATCTAACTACGTGTCTGGACAATGCGATCCCCAAACAGCCTAGGTTCATAGCAACCGGATGGGGTATACATGTCATATAACACTCTATAAACTACGCGTGGCAAAGATCAAAGGGAATGGTCAAATTAACTGACATCTGTTAGCTTAGTCGGCATCCGTAGGTGCTATAACCCTATAACTAAACAATTGTTCACGTTGTAAAATATTTCAAATTTTCACATAACCAAGACTGGGGATAGTTCAAAATGGCGCATTATTAACACATTTTTTACACCCCAGCGGTTTGTTATTGCTTATCAAAGGTCAATCGTGTACACAATGAATGATGGTATAATAAACATGTCTCACTTTCACACTCACTTACTGCGGACATCTTATTTTTATATATTATATGTAAATAAAACTTAAAACTGGATGGTGTGAATTATAAAGAGTCAAATGTAGATACCATCCTAACAGTCATTTAGTGCGGTAGCGTAGTGGTTAGTGAACTGTATTACAGAACAGAAGGCCCGGGCTCAAATCCCACCGGGGACTCATCATTGTAACTCGAAATAACATATTGTTGTTAAATTAAGTACTCAGTGTTTGTTTGTATCGTTCGGCCACATTCAACTCAGACGGAATCAACTTAAGACGGAATCAACTTAGTCAAAAGCAAACCAAGAAGACTGATTTTGCGTTAGCCAATTACTTTACACTCTCATGTTTCCACATTTGGTGCGTCCCTCCACCCAGAGGTTGGCGGCTATCCGACTTCAGAAGGTACTTTAGATATTTATACTGCCAGAGTTACAGTTGAAGTACTCAGTAACTCATAAGTACCTTTTATTTCCACAGATGTTTGGATAAATATTTCCAATTGACTTACAACCAAAAGATGCCAGGATTGTCCACTTTGAACTCTGGTCATTTTACCTTTAGCAGTGACCTCATCTTAAAGGACACAATATGTATCATCACAACAGTTGGTCAAAATACAGACAATTGGAACTGACAACTTAAGGTAAGTATTGACCCATAAGTATGACTAGGGTGATGTGTAACTTTAATATATCAAGTCTTGATTATACTGATTCGCATATTTTCTTCTTATCATTTATCCACTACTTTGTCCATTCATTCATTTAATTTATGCATTCATCTATTAATTAGTTTTGTGCATACATCCCAATAAATAATCGATCCACCCATCACTTTTCTATCCATCCATCACTTTGTGCATGTATCCATTCTTCTAAATGGTGTACCACACACATAAGTTTTACCCATTTGTATCTTACAAGTATATAATTGTGAGCATTTTTTTTCCAATGATAGCGGTATTGGAGAACCTTTTGATAATATTTCAATTTCATATAATTCTAAATGGCAAAGCAAAACTGTAAATGAATTTGTTTTTATGACGTGTTGATTGCTGTGTATTCTCATCATGTGGCCATGACTTTTGACGTTTTGACATTTTCTCATTTGGGTAATCATAATTACTTTTACAATGACTGACGTAACACAACTGTAGTGCCTTGTTATCATATTCTTATCGGTGTCAAATGTTCAACTTGCGTAAACTTCCTCCAAAAAACTTATGAAGAACTCATACATTTGTTTTTGCTGAAGCACCATTAGTACAGGCGGTAAGGAATGATGAGAATGAAACATGGAGAAGTTGAAAATGGAGGCCTATACATGATTAATGAGTAACGACAACAAAGATCACTCTGGTAGACTGTTTGGAGTCAGCAAATAATGATTTCTTATCATGTTTGTCTCCTGTCTGCTTCGACATTTCCTATTGTTTCAATGGTTTCATCAAACAGCCTGTCAGAGCGATCTTTGTTGTTGTACCTCCTGTCTCTAGGATTCCATTACCAACCTTGCGTCACCATCTTCATTAACGTTTGTACTGGCAGAGCTTGAATAGCACGGACATTTACGAGTTTTCATGAATTATTGGAGAAAGTTTGTGAGAAAGAGTTGACATTGATACGAATAATATAACACGACAAAGACCAACGTAGTGTAACGGCCGCAATTACGACTACGCCCACGTGAACAATTGCATCAATAGCCCTATGACGAAAATTCGCAAAAATCAACACGCCATAAAAATAAGTCGATCAATATTTCGATTTATCCTTTGGAATCGATATTATAAAAAGGTTCTTCTATGACGCCATAATTGAAAAAAATGCTCAAAATCAATCACATTTTAAGATAAAAGAATTAGGAAACTTCTTTCTTTGATGAACCATACATTTATAAATTAATGCATTCATCCATGAATTATTATCCATCTAATCATCCATCCATGAATCAACTTCACCTGTTTGTCCATTCAGCGATTTATCATTTTTCCATCTATCTTCCTACCTATCCATCAATTTGTCAATACTTTGAGTATTATCTTTGTTCAGTTATTTTTAAGATCAATACAATCAATGCTGAAAGAAGGTACACAGACTCGACTAATTGGATATTTCAAAGTTCATTATAAACATACAATTATGTCAATAATACCCCTACCAACATTGTCACACAAACCCACTCACTTAGATAGGTAAAATACACTAACGTTTTTGCATTTGAAATGTTCTTGTATTTCTCTGTATCTTTATCAAAAAAAGAATTCTTTGTATTTCGCTGTCTCTTTATCAAAAAAGGAATCCTTTAATATATCCCTTTTATTTTTCTGTATCTTTATTAAAAAAGGAATGCTGGAATATATCTCCCCATTTAATTTTTCCACAAAAACTTAATATTTTTCTTCTCACCTCAGTGAGTTTTCAAGTGTTTTTTTGTAAACAGAATAAAACAAAGCAGGCTGCACACATGCCTTGATCTATGCAGAGGTGTTAATGACAAACTAACAAATATTTTTTACACATAAACATTTAATTATGCTTGTATACATGATATCATGCAAACATGTTTTATCATTAGGGCTTAACGAGGGAAACTTGTATCTTTGATGAACCATACATTTATGCATGTATATCTATCTGCACCTGTGTGTGTATATATTCACTACAAACAAACACATTCAAATATACCCATACATGTAAGCAAACCCCTTAGTAACACACACAAACATATTCTTATATGTAAGCTAACACAATATGAGTCATATCATCATTATTAACATTAAGTGGTTCCTTTACTTCATTCTTCATGTCTTTCTATCATATTATTTCTGATTGTTGTCTACTCTTTATTTTGCATGTTCTGCTTTTTTAATCAAAATTTGTCTTTCTATTTGCACATGTTTATGTACTTGTCATGTGTTGACATCATGCCAATTTGTTCATTACACTTAAGCTCTTAAATGACATGACTTATTGTGAACATGTCATTTAACTTTACTTAAGGATTTGCTTCCTAAGTTATCTCCAGTGTTGTTAATTTGTTGAGTGTTTAAATGTTGAACTTTGAAGCTTTGAGTCTGGGATTTTTGTATTTTGCGTGATATTTATTTGTGCTTATAGACAAACTAGAATTTCGGGTCGCTAAACGCTCCCTCAATTTGTCGATTAGTTTGTTACGCTCCCTCTCATTGCATTTTTATCATAACAAATATTCAAAAGTGGCAGTGAAAAGCTCAAATTTTCTACACAAAATATTATTAGTTTAAAAGTTGTAAAGTTGCAAAGAATAGTATGAATTCTCAAATAACCCCTAACGTCTAGTAGGCACTTATAATATAAGGTGGCAATATCTGTGACAACGAATTATTGTCTCCCTTTCACAGATAAAGATGAGGCTTAAGGTCAACATTTGTGAACAATGAAAAATTAGACTAAATCTTGTAATATACAAGCAGTATTTATGTTGTAATCTAACTTCTTTGTGTGTTTTATATAGCTTTTTTATCAATTCTTTGTAATCTCAAGGCAAACATAATCATTGCAGATTTCTATTTCCAGAATCTGTAAGGAACTGACTAGTCAATCTCAACCATGGCCACCAAGATCAAAGGTCTACAGCTATGGTGTCGTAAGATGACCGACGGCTACCAACATGTGGACATTGCAAACTTCACCACTGCCTGGAGAAATGGGCTGGCTTTTTGTGCCATCATACATCGCTTTAGACCTGACCTTATGTGAGTTACAGAATGGATGGTTACAGTTTGAAGTTGGTTCAGATTTATTTAGTGTGGATTCTATTTGTGAAAAAGGCTCTTATTCACTTTATGAGCATTGTTTGTTTTTCATGAACACATTAATCACCTGGTCTTTCCAAAAGTTTAATTGCTTCAATGAAATAGATTTATGTCACACAGTAGAAGCGGCTGGGAGTGGGTAAGTGTTCACTGGTATAAGTTTGTTGAAGACTAGGAGAGCAAAAGTATTCACTGTATATGATATACACGTACAGACGGTAAGCTGTTATTAGATAGGTGTTCATGAACAAGGATGCACATGTGGATATTGTTATTTTCTTATCTGATTGTGGAGGACTTCATGTCTTGGCTTTAGTTTTTATGTAAAGAAACAAACTTAAGAGGAGATAAAGAATACCTCATTACAAAACTATCCGTCAAAAGCTATCACCAAGGACGTAATATGATGAGTCAGCAAAACAAATATTTAAAGAAATGTGTACCTTTTTCTTGACATCCTTGTTAGGTCATAAAGTGCTTTTCTTTATCTTTGTTTAACTCATTTGAAATGAGGTTGTACCCTTCAAGATTGTTGACAACGCCTGACAGGGAAGTAAATCAAAGTATAAGGTGCATCTTGGCACACAACCTTTGTCTTGTTAAGTTATGATTTGCAACCTGTTTCAATTCCAACATAGTCATTGTATGTGTTAATGAACATACTCTTGATATAATGTACTAAAAAATTAAATTGATGGAAATAATGCATTGATTTAAAAAAATTATACTTCTTTTTTCCCTGTTATGCCTACCTAAATAGAAATTTAAAAAAAGTTTAGAATTGGGATGACATGATTTTAAAGAGTTTAAGTATATCAAGATTCCGAATTGTTAAGACAGTGGAATGGAAAACTAGGAGACTGGTTTAATCCTTGCATAGGGCAAGGACATTTCTTATAGTTGAAGATTTATGGGAAGTTGTTATTTTTACTACTCAAAAAGGCTTTCCAAACATGCACCATCATGTATTTATCAGTGCACACATGCTCTTATAAGAAGTCCCAGATTGGTAGGCAATATCTATCATTTAGTCCTATCTGAAACAGTGGATAAAAAGTAGGCCCTTTGTCTCTGATGGGCAAGCTAAAGATCACTTGCATAATTTATATTGAAATAAGATAAGCCAAAAAGACTTGATGCGGGCAAATTAAAAAAACAAAAATTGCTACCTCAACTTACTTTTACTCTACCAAAAACAGTGTTGTTTTTTAAGTGAGGCAGTGGCTTTAGTCAGGTGGAACAGAGCACCGAAGTCTTTGTGACAAACATGATACATGTAAAGCATTTATTAACACAAAATCGGCACCCTAGTGTTGACTAACACTTGACTTATACTAAATTCAATTGTCAGCAAACATGTGAAATACATAAACCTGTGTATTGATGACTGATTGACAATTGTATGTTCATGTCCCCAGAGACTATGATTCCCTGTCACCTGACAATGTGTTGGAGAACAATAAAATTGTGAGTTCTTATTTGCTCTGTCTTCTATAGATATATATTGGGTTCATTTTGCAGTTGAGTGTATTGATTTTCTTTGAATGAATGTGTTGTGTGTATTGTTATGTTGACATGTCTGTGTGCATATTTGTTTACATATATCTATGTGTGTTTTATCTGTGAAGGTTTGAAAATTAAACTGTCCATGAGTTTGTCCTTGTCTGCCCCTTGTTTGTCTATGTGTTTTGTGTATAGTTATCAATTAACCCTCAAACACAGTATATCCATTTGATGACCCTTTTTGATTTGTATTAACTAATGTGCAGATGTGAAAAAGGAACATAAAAGATATAATCTTGAAATTGAAATTATCTTGAATTGTTAGCATTTAGCTTAAGTAATACAACATCTTTTGAGTGTTTGAAATTGATAAGGCAATATGAAGAAAAGATCTTGATGTTGTTAAGGCTATTAAGGATGGAAATGATGATAATGCATTGATAAAATATTGTGATATAGTCTCCAGGAGTAAATCATCACATCCTTATTTTGAGTGTTTTGTAAGACATAGATTATCATGTTTAAAGTTGGCAAAAGTCGTTATTTTAGCCATATCAAGTTGTATCTGTTTTATTATGCATGTTTGTCAATAAAATGTTCAAATTTAATACAACAAAGTCACATATCTTGTTAAACATGTTTTCCTCAGGCATTTGAGATTGCTGAGAAAGAGCTCGATATTCCAGCATTTCTAGAGGCAGAAGACATGGCAAGACTGAAAACCCCGGACAAGCTGAGTGTCATCACCTATGTGTCTCAGTACTATAACTTTCTCAACCACTTACCACAATGTGAGTCTCATGTATATTTGTTCTATAAAACTATCACATTTTTGTAAATATTGCCCTGCCCTTTTATTCTTTCTTACCCGCAAGACTGAAAATAGCAGACTGGAACAAAATTAAATCTAAGATTAACGATAAAAATTACTTATTTTAGTTGATATCGGGCTGTAAAACGTTACATAAATAATAAATAATAGATAAATAACAATGTGAGTTTGTATTACTTGATTGTGTGTTATAGACATTGAGGCTTGCATTTGCACTTATACATACAGTCACCTTCACAAACAAAAGCTACAAAATTGAAGTCTTTCATGATAGGTAGTGATGAGTATTAATAAGAACAAGTCATAATCTGGATTTTATAAGCTATTTGGCCAGGAAGCTAATTGTTCTAAGTTTCATTTCTATGTTGTAAAGCTATTGACTATCTTCAAGATTATATGCTAACTCTTTCTTTCTTTTCTATATTTAAAGAATCTTTTTTGTTCAGTCAAGTTTTTTAATTGATCACTAAGTGTAAGATAGTCATTATAATTTTAATACTTATCAGTCAATAGTGAATGATAAATATTTTTGTTTCATGGTATTTATTTGTAAGAGCAGTAAGATCCATGCTCCCACTGCTCACAGCAACCAAGGTGAGCATGGATAGGCTTTTTATAATACAATCTGGTTTTCCTCAAACCTGCCAGCTTTAAATTTGAACAAGGAAATTTGAAAACCCTGCTTTACAGTATATATCTTTTTCAATTAATCTATAAGAAATATTTATGTTAAATGTGCTACAATTATGACTGTTTATTCGTTATCTCCAGTGGGAGGCCCAGGTGTCAAGGGGAAGACAAATAACAAGACATCTGGTGGAGGGACAAAACGACCTCCGACTTCTGACAAGTCTCAAGAACCTAGTAATAAGAAATCTGTTACAGGGGAGACTACCAAAGAAAACGACAAGCCGGTAAGGGAGACAATTCTTGAAAATATTGATGATTTACTAGTGTAAAAACTTATTCCTTTATATTTTCTATAATCAGGAATATGCCATTAATTACATAAAGGTAAATATTTATATAGTAAATTTACCATGTGTTGAGGGGAACTTTAAAACCCCCTATATAATTCTTCCCAAAGTTTCTTGCGTATTTTTTGACAATCAGCAAGCGGAATTGCTTGAACTGGGGGGTATTTCTGAATATGAGAGTAGTTTACCCAAGCTCTTCGCATCTCTCTCTCTGATGGTAATCAAAAACCAAATTTAGTGAAATGACATGTGTCAATAAGACAATAGGTGAGATAATTTTTAGGGAGGGCCTAAATTTGCGTTACAAGTATTTCAGGATTAAAGCTTAATATGACAAAGCATGACTGAAAACTTGCAGTTGCACCTCACTGGAATCAAAAATCTGCATAGTAAGCAGGCGTGCTACCTTCTGAGGTACAGAGCCCCTCTGAGGTACAGAGCCCCTCTACAGGCATGCTACCTTCTGAGGTACAGAGCCCCTCTACAGGCGTGCTACCTTCTGAGGTACAGAGCCCTTCTACAGGCGTGCTACCTTCTGAGGTACAGAGCCCCTCTACCGGCGTGCTACCTTCTGAGGTACAGAGCCCCTCTACAGGCGTGCTACCTTCTGAGGTACAGAGCCCCTCTACCGGCGTGCTACCTTCTGAGGTACAGAGCCCCTCTAATTTACCCCACAACATTCTTTACCTACTACTTTTTCATACCATACAATTGACTTTTGTATTTGAATATTTTCCCCCCTAAAAATGTCTTCTTAGTGCTGTCATATGAAAGAGGGGGTTGGTCAGCTGTAATAGATTTCTTCCCTTGACATGCCTTATTGAAAAAAATCCATGTTCTATTAAATCTATTTCAAGAACTTACTTTATTTTTTAAGCAACTGCATAACTCTATATGTAGCAACTGAAGAAGTGATTTTATACTTATACACCACTGAGTGTAAGAAAGTGCCACATCAAGTTGAAGAGGCGCTTTGCATGCAAGAGGTCCTTGGTTTGAACCTGGTCAGTGCTGCATGTTTGCTGCAACTCTCCACCAACTTGAATCTTGTGCCCCCAGTGGGTTTGGAATAGAGAAAAAAAATATAGAACCCACTATCATCTACCATCCTTTTTTTAGAAAGGGTTCAGAATAATGACAATGGTTTATCAACAATTAACATACTTAATTTGTTAAAAAAAACTATTAATGATATCTTGTTTTTACGGATTATTTGTTTAAGCAGATAGTTTTATTTCAATATGACTGATTCCTTAAGTCAGTAATGTTTGAATCTTGTTTCTGCTCCTATCAGGTGGTGCGTACTAGTCAGGGCAGCACAGGGGACAAGTGTGCTCTCTGTCAGAACAAGGTGTACCTTCTAGAGCGACACATGGATCAGGGCAAGCTGTACCACAGGTCATGCTTCAGACACAGTGAGCTCTCGCCTACCAACAAAGTGTACACCAGATCACCCTTCATGTCTCCTTCACTCAGTTCTGAGGTCTCTGCTGTCTCACAGGCCAGACCTGGGCAGAAAGAGACCAACTCTGAGATGGGTGTGTTTGCTAAGACAGACAACTCAAATCGGGTTGCTGCTGCCTCAAAAGTGTCTGCTGCCCTCGGCAGGATTGACGGTTTAGGTGGGAAGCATTCTTTGGCTGAACCAGATAGGCAAGATTCTAAAAAGTCTAAGGTACAACCCAAAGCACTTTTTGGAGATAACTACAGTAAAGCAAAAGATGGTGAATCACCACAGACGTTTTCTAAAGATGAAGATCTTTCTTCTCCTTTGTCAGGTAAAGAAGCTAAGAAACTTGAAAAGAGAAAACAAGCTCTACTGGCAGCTGAGAAACCTGTGATACATACACCTACAAAGCGAAGTATTCCCTTAGCTTTTCAACAAAAAGTAGAAGTAGACAAGAATGAATCTGGGTCAACCAAAGATGTTTCCACGGGAAACAAGAATCCTTCTGTGTCATCTTCAGAAAGCAGCACTGTGAGGACTTTATTAAACAAAGTTCCTGGATTTAGGGGCTCATTTAAAGCTTCACCAAGCTCTTCAACTGATAACAAAGCTGTGAGTAGCAAAGACAGACAGACAGCTGATAATTCAAAATCTATAACGAAGGATGATATAATAGCAGCTAGAAAAGGTGTGTCGCCTAGAGAATTAGAAGATAACAAAGCTGTGAGTAACAAAGAGGTTAAGACAGCTGGTAATTCAAAATCTTTTACCAAGGATGATATAAAAGCAGCAAGAAAAGGAGCGTTGCCTAGCGTTCAGGGACTGAAGGAAAAATTCTCTGGTAAACCTAGTTCTGTAACAAGTGAAAAAGCTGGGGAGAAAGCTCCAATAGCTAAACCGCGGCATAGTGGACATAATATTACAAACACAAAGGCTGAACAGGATGTAAATAAAGACTTCTTTGATTTATTGCGGGATAAGCAAGCGACTCCTACACCTGCTCCAAGAAGGTCAATGGGCGAGCCTACACACAGAACTTCAGACCCTTTACACATACCCTACCCCTCTGATGTACGACTGTCGATGGCTCAGCTGGAAGTGGTTGGTGCAAGTGACTCACAGTCATCAACACCTCGTTCAAACACCTCCATATCTCCACCTCCTTTGCCTTCATCTTCACCCCCATCACTTTCATCATCATCTCCGCCACCTCTCCCAACATCGCCACCACCTCCAACACCCACTGGTGCCTTGGCCGAGACTCAAAATAAATCATCACATTTTACTCAAAAACATCTTGCTCCTGAGGGGACAAATAAATCTGAACAGCTTTCCCCTGGTAGTATGTTTTCTAAAGTTAGATCTAACCTCCAATCTGTAAAAAAGCCAGAAGATTTGGAGGTAAATGAGAAGATCAGTTCTAAAAAGCAAATTGACAGTGTAGCAGTGACATCTGTTCAGCACGAGTCTAACCCCATCCCTTCCGGAGGGCAAGCTGTTGCAACATATGTTGTGCCAATACAGAAAAAGGATGACACAGTTGTTCTCAGTGGACTCTTGTCCTCCCTAGCTGGGGTTAGGAAAAGATCAATTTCAACACCCTCACCTACAGACCCTGTGGCACCTTCTCTCTTAGCCTCGGATGCTACTTCTGCTAGCTCTAATGTGAAGTTATCACTAAGAAATTCTACAGCTACACCTTCTCTAAATCCTTCATCAGTAACTTCATCATCCAGTACAGGTGTGTCTACATCCTCCTCAAAAATACTAACATCCAACACAAGCTCAATCCCAGCATGCTCCAGTTCACACACAGTGCCTGTATCCAGTCACTCAACAAATTCATCAGTCACATCATCCAAGCCAGATAAGAAAGTGAGAATTAATTCAGGTATAATTACTAATAGTGAACATTGTAGAAAAGATGTGCCAGAGTCTGTAGATGTTCTGAGTAGGCTCAAGCGTGTAAAAGAATCAGAACCTGTAGGTTCTTGTAATAAATCCTCATCATTAAACAATGCACCTCATTTGAACAAATCAGAGGGATCAGCAGTGCTTGTTCCTCAAGGTAAGTCAGCTGTTCCCAAGAGTATTCTAAAAAAGACTACTGTGAATTCCCATGACAAAAAGGATGTTGGTAAAGCAAATAAAGACTCTGTGTGTACAATTTCAAACTCTAAGATATCTGAAACTAATTCGTTGCAAACAGTTTCTGATCACAAAATCAAAGACTCACATACTATTGCTAATAAACTGAATGATACCTCTAAACATTTTGCAGGCAAAGCATCAGAGGACAAACATTCAAATCCTAGTCATATCTCAAAGTTCAATAAGAAAGTTTCAGAGGTGAAAGCTGAAACTCGTGGAAGTAAAGAGAATCTTAACCCGACTGTCAAAGAGAACGGTTCATTATTTACTGACGTTCAACTTCGGAAAGTAGCTCCTGTCTCAAAGCAGGAGAACAGAGAACCCTCTAGAAATTCTTACGATGTCAAATTGAACAAATTAGATTTGAATCCAAAGTCTGATCTTCCTAGCCAAAAGGTGACAGCTAATTCTGTTGTAAATGTTCATGACAATGGACTAGTCACACCTTCAGACCAGGACAGAGGTAAGGAATTGTCATCTGCTCTCACCAAAGAGGAAACTAAATCTTCCATAGTGGTTAGCACAACATTGGCATCAGATATTTCTGATTCTGAAGAACCTCTGTGGAAGAAGGATTTAGAGGCTAGGAGGCAGAAGCTGCGAGAGAAAATTAATGCTTCTAATTTAGAGACTGATTCTTCATCCATCAGGGGTCAACAAGGCCGCAAAGAGAGGCCCATGTCAGCAGATATATTTGGCTCATTCAAAGATAATAATAATGTTGTAAAAACAGGGTCTGGGAGGCTAGGCAAGACAGCAACAGGAGCAAAAAACAGCCCTAGACCCAAATCTGCTAACATGCTAGACTCTGAGCCACATAAAAAACTTGATTGGCAACTGGAGGCAGAACGGCGGATGGCTGCCTTAGTTGGATTTGACTCTGATGAAGAGGACAGGAAAGCCATGGTAGAAAAACGACAGAAGAGAAAGTTGCCTTTCACTCCTGTAGAGGCTGCTCACACCAACGGGGTCAAGAACAAATCAAAGGTAAAATGTTTGAAAGAGGTTAAAAATGAATGGGGAAGATTTGTGAGGCTTCAGCTTAAACTTTTTAAGGAACCGGAAAGTGTGTTACGTTATCAATGTTCCATTTTGTAGGAATTATTTTTTATTATCTGGAATCTTATGTTATTTAATACTATTTGAGAAAACAAGAAAGAAATCAGGTACTTTGCACAAAAATACTCATGGTTTTTCAAATGAATTTACACAATTTTATTTAAATTTCATGGAAATAAATCTTTTTATATATCAAAAGAACCCATTGAGTTTGGATTAGTAAACTTTTCATTCTGCTTTGCTAACTCCATGAGGCAATTAGGTTGTTGGATTAGTCTTTGTATAGGTCTAGATTGGAGTATTATTATTATTATTATTATTTGATTGGAGTAGTCACTCAGCCATCAAATCGTAGCCATCTTTTGTAGGTCTTTGTACGATGTGCTTTATAAACCCTAGACAATTACTGAGGCAAGGAATCAAATAAAAATGCTGCCTTATCGATCTTGAATCTTAGGGCATAAAATTTGGCCTGGTTTGTACTATGTTTTAACAATTAAACTATTGTGATTTTTGCTGAAAACATTTAATTGTTTAAAAATGCTGCCCCAGTAGCACAATTTTTTAAAGTATCTGCCCTGGGAATGCTGTGCGTGGTATCAAACCCTGGATGGGTCAGGCCTAAGACTTTCAAATAGGTATTAAACTGCAGAAACTGTTGTTGTTGCTGTTGAACCACATGTCTTTGAGCTCTAACCCTTCTTCTCATTGCCATGATGTGATATACACATGGAAACTACAGTCATGCCTTGTGCCTGGCATTTTGTGATTTGTTCTAAGACTTGTTGGCAGATGTCAGTATACCAGGGCTGAGTTGTGCTACATTCTACATCTTATGTGTTGTTGGTAGATGTCAGTATACCAGGGCTGAGTTGTGCTACATTCAACATCTTGTGTTTGGCATCACTAAAACATGTCTAGTGGCAGAGTAGGCAATTTAACCTAAAATGTGTTGATGAAAATGTTAACTCTTAAAAATGCACAAATGGAATTTCTAAAACATCTCTGAGATAAAAGCTACTACTTATTTAAAACAAGTTGTACTGATTTTCTTTACTGCTTTTGTAGTTAACCATTGCTTAACTAATGCCTAAGCTACTAATGTTTCTCTCCCTACAAGGTGCAACAGCATGAAGAGGAAGTGGCTAAGAATGAGAAGATCAAGATTGATAGAGAAAAGGAAAGATTGAAGCCAGCCGAGCCTAATGTGGTTAAGTTGAGTGAACCAAAGTCACCACGGAACAGCGTTGAGGTCAGTCAGGACAGGGGGGAAGATTTCCGCAGCAAACTTCATCATTTGAAGCACGTCGACGGGGAGATTATTAACAAGAATGGCTACAGACCAAGATCCTCAACAGACATGACAAGGGATCAGGATAAGGATACCATCGATGAGATTAGCTTGACTCAACCTTGTAAACTCAACGTCACAAACAACAATGTCGTTGTTGACGACAATGTGGATTATAACCGCAATAAGATAAGCACAAGGAACAGTGACGTTCCCGTGAAGCCGGTGAGGAAGTCGAAGATAAAGAGAAATTCAGAGCAAGCAAGTGCTGACTACCTCCTAGAGCTGGTAGATGATCAAGCTTCAACTGCTGCATCCACACTGGCTGACAAGTTGGACAATCAAGAAGTGGAGGAGATTGATGAGCAGACGTCTCCAAAGCTGAAGAAAAAGATTTCAGTATTTGGCAAGAATAAACAGGTTAGTAAACTTCTATTTGTCTTGACTATTATTATATCATACATGCATTTTGATTAATCTCAGGAATTGAGCTTTGGGTATTTTCATGATAAGAAAGGAATAATTCTAAAGGCAAAGGTAATACCAGGTGTTGAAATTCAAAGTCCTTTCCCCCCAAAATCCCTAAATTCTATTGTTTTATAACATTTAAATGTTTTTTACAGTCAGTTCTAACTGATTTGTTTCTTTCACTAAATCAGTTCTGTCAAAATGAATTAGGTCCTCTATTTTATTTGAATTAAGGTGATGGATAATGTATTAGGGTCTAACAAACTTCAAGATTCCCTCTATCAAGTACATACTATCATGTAATAACACAGTATGTTTATTGAACACCATTTATTTATTCTCATCTACATTATAAAATTCAAATTATGTTTGTTTATTAGTTAATTGATTTGTTTGTGGCTTGAATGTGTGTATGCAATGGGATTACAGCCACAGTTTTGACTCAATCGACCTGAAACTTAAGTAATATGTTTGTAGATATAACCAGATGTGCAGTCCAGATCAGATGTACAATTAAGCTTTTGGTGTAATTTGGTTAACTGTCAGAAATGTTAATAGCTTTTTAGTTTTTTACTTTGTTTTCCTGTAAAAAATGTGCCATGAATTTAAAGATCTCTATTGATAGACGATGTAAACACCAGCTGATAAAAATAGTTTATACATAATACAGGTTGTTCTCAAACTACGGGGCACAACTACTTCAGCCACTAGTTTGGAGCTATGTTGCAGTCTGTCGATTTCTCACATTTTGTTTAATCAGCAGATCAAAGTAACCAATTTTATAAGTCTTGCTATATTCATTCACCGTCTTTTCTATGCCTTATGCTTGATGCTGTTTGGTTGTAAGATAATGATATCACATGACTTTGTCATTTTCAGGGGAAGATAGAGTCACCACCACCTACACCGACTGGGAGGAAAAAGATTGAAGTGCCCAAGATTAATTTTGATCGACAAAACAGCGAGGTTGACAGGACGCCCACCCCAACAGTAACAGACAATCTGATGCCCAGCCTAAACTCTTCAACAGCCAGGCTCAGTCTGGATGATGTTCACACCCCTCCACCACGACCTCCTCCTGCACAACAAAGACCTGTATGTCATTCTCTTTGATATTAGCCTTATCTTTATAAATGTTTTCTAGGGATTGTTTTATTTTAGAATAATTCATTTGATTATTGATATCAAGTCTTAGTCAAAATAGATTCAAATAAAATGTTCAGATAAATATACAAGTGATGAAGAATGAGGCTATTTTGAGTCTGTTTTGTGAACATTTTATTCAGACTCTTACTCCAGATTCCAACAAATTTATGCTATTTCCTTCCACTCCCATCTCCAGCCAATTATTTTTTCCGACTCCATTCAAAAACCTTCAGACATCAGACTTCCATTCTGCAGCCCTGAAAGAAACAAACAAGCAGTGTGCTCCCTTTAACCACTGTGATGATGTTATCTAAATGTTGATTCTGAATAGCCTCATTCCATAGAGATTTTATTTCAAGTCTTCAAAGATTATACTTTCTGAATGTTGAAGATGTTATCATCTGTCTCATCCTCACAGGTGACCAGCCCAGGCCATATATCTGCCATAGAGCTTCAGCAGCAATTAATGGACATTGACAGCAGACTTACTGACCTTGAGTTGAGAGGTCGTGACCTTGAAGACTCCATACGCAATGGTAGGACCTTTTTGCCTTTCCTTTTATTTTGTCCATGTCTGCAGTGGGATTTTCAACTCTGGATTCCCTCTTCGTCCTTCTTTGAATTTAGTATTAGAACATTACCAAAGTATAATTATTTCTTAAAAAAAATATGAACATTTATGTTTGTTTAATACTTTACAAATAAACCTTCTGTAAATCATTTGATTAATATTACTAAACCAATAAAGATTTTTGAAGTCCCAATTTGTAAAAGATGTCAGGTAGTTAAGATAAATAATTACAATAATTGTTTGTACTCTGGATACCTGACTTCTAGCCATTTGCTGCTGAGTCATTCTCATTCAGTTCTTAAGAGTGATCTCCTGATCTAAATGTTTTGACCTTTCACCCCCTTGTATATTAATGTAAACATGACATATGGCCTCATTTTGAGTTTTTATCAGTGTGTTGACCATGTATCCTTCTTGAGTACACATCCAAGCACAGCCATCATTGCACGCTCATGCACTTAAACATAGGACAATTTTCCTTGATTTTTTCCTTTCCACTTGAACACAAATCAATTCTTATCTTCGTCATTCCCTTTGGCTAGCTATGATGCTCAGAGAACCTTAATATGTGGCATCGCCAATCAACAATCTAAATAAGTATACACCCTCTCTTGTCATTTATTTCTATCTCACACATACATACACACTATATTTTTGGTTACTCTACTTGCTTAATTTTAAAAAAGCACTTATATATTTACACTGATGTGTTACAATTTTTTTTAAATGATTTAGTTATGTTACTTTGGGTTATCTTTAAAAGTATTACAGTAGATACAGCGTTCAACGAACCGCAGTTTAACGACAATTTGGATTCAACAAAAGAACTGTAAATCACAATTTTTTTTATTATCTGAGATTTGTAAAAACATTTCTGTTCAACAAACAAAAAATCTTGTCAGTTTAGTTCAACGAAAAATATCACCGAAATTATCCCTAAAAGGCAAAAAGAATGCAAAAAGACAGGAAATAGCAAAATTGGTTGAAAAATTAGACAAATATACTTGGATATCGAATTTTCACCACGGGAATATAACCACGAGATACATTAATTAATGCTGATGTAACTGGGTTTTTCTGTTTGGTAAAACTTGATAATTAGCCTACAATATAATACCTATACAAAAACTGCAACAAAATTCTGTATTCAACAAAACAAACAGACAGTCCTGATAGGTTTATTGAACTTGTATCTACTGTATATATATATATATATTATCATTGAATATAAGTCATATAGCCATAAGAGCAATATTTCTTGCATAGGTGTCATTTATTTTACTTTATTAATATGTAGCAATTCATCTGGTGTCAGGCATTTCTGTATGTGTTGTTAGTTGCTTACAATAGATAGTTTGGGTAGAGAGGACCCTTGTCAGACACTGGGGCAACCTTAGTGTAATGTGCATTAAGCAAATTGGAGCGCTGACCTGCAAGATTAATCTCTGCTGATGACCAGTTGGAACAAGATCCCAAGTGTTTGACTCTTTTCCCCTCGTCCCTCACCCAATATGTGTGTTGCTTTATGTAGAATTAGACTAGACTGGCGGCTCAAGTGCCACTCTTAATACTAACTATGGTCTTTTCTATTGATCTAACATTTCAGATTTGCAATGCATCCAGCAGCGTAGAATTTTGCGGTATAGCCGACTTGATTATCAGTCCATTGTAACTAATAGCTTGCGTCATTGTCATCTCTTACATGATCCCCCTGATGCTTTGCTTCTTTACTTCTCTTTGCCCCCGTCTAGATGTTGTTTTTATCAGACCTGTAAGTCTGTAGGAAATGGGAGATGTTTGCTGATTTGATTTTTACCCCAAATTCACAAAGACATACAAGACAGCGTGCATCCGTTGCGAGATTCAGTGTTTCAACGCCTTCGGTTGCCTCAGCGATCAGAGTTCCTGGACCACCCCTGATACGAAACAAGCCAGGCGCAGAAGCTACGTCCTCTTCACTTGCTACTGGCGGTTTTGCAGGGCCCAAAAGAGACGAGAGTAGCATCATATCCTCGTAAGTGGGTGAGTCTGTGAAGAGACTGGGCGTCGTGAGGAGAGGATGGTTCTCTGGGTAGCTGCCGCCAAGAACGTAGATGATCCAGCTTCTCGACCCTTCGCCAGGGTTGTCGTCTGGCTCCACAACACCCCGTCGTCTGGCGGCGCCGGATCCATAGCGCGTAAAGTCGGATTCACTGAGACGGCGTGGTCTGGCACTCCGATTCGATGTTTGGGGCTCCTCCACGGTAGGCTCAAGAGAGGATCCGTTGGGTCTGCGTGCGACGCTTTCCCGCCGCGAAGGCACGTTGGAATGTGATGTGGGCGACGGCGGAGAGGTGGAAACAGCCGGTGTGGTCGTGCCCGATGGCTCAGCCGAGAGACCTAGCATGGTAGCAGGGGTGGAAGGAGGCGGAAGCGGACCGGTTGGAGAGTCGTCTGCGACGGATGACCAAGGGCGTGGTCGGTCTTGTGCATGCGCCCGATGGTGTCGTTGGCTGTCGTAATTGGAGGGGAAGTTGAAGCCGCCCATGGACGCACGCCGGCGGTGACTGAAGCGTGTCCCATTTTGGGGAGGTCGCAGTACATGCTCGTTGGCGTCGCCGGGAGAAGTCGGTGGTGTAGGGAAGCTAGAGAGGGCGTCCAAAAAGGGGGGAATGTTGCTGTCGTCTTGCCCTGTGCCAGCGCCCGGCGTGATGGACCTGATGCCTACGATGATGATGGGCACCATCCGACCCTCGCTTCCGTCCTCGCCATCCTGTACAGCACCCCCAGACACACTGCCCCGGCTTCCCGCTCTCGTGCCTGTTCTGCTTTCCGTAGACGTCCCAAACCTGAACATCCTGAAGAAATTGAGAGGTGCCGGTGTTCCGCCTGCCGCCTCACTGCTGTCTGGCCCTTCGTTTCCCCTCAACGCCGAGGCTATGCTACCGTTTTCAAGTGACTCGAGGAAGGTGTCAAAAGTGCCGTCTTGGGTGGCTTGCTGGTTGTCATCGCCGACAAGCGAGGCTGCGGTTGCGGCCGCTGCC
>JAUUEB010471964.1:0-11568 GCA_032362205.1 Clione limacina | reverse complement strand
GGCTCTCTCTCTCTCTCTCTCTCTCTCTCTCTCTCTCTCTCTCCCCTCTCTCTCTCTCTCTCTCTCTCTCTCCTCTCTATCTCTCTCTTCTCTCTATCTCCAACCCTTAAGTAAACAATTTCAAACAATTTGTTTTTTTATCTAAATATGTGTCTTTTTTCTGTCAATGCTCCATTTCTAGGTCAATTGGCATACCCAAAAAAGTAAAACATGCTGTTGTGAACATCTGTTTGAGCACTTTGCTACTTATGTCTGCACTTGTATGTGGCATTAATCGCACTGAAATTGAATTGATGTGTCAGATCACAGGCATCAGTATCCACTACCTCACACTGTGTGCTGTTTTTTGGATCACTATTACTTCAAAGTGAGTTGTTTATGCACCCTATAGTTTTATTTACTGTTGATATGATTACTGAGTTGATATGATTAATACATTTTTATCAAACTTAGAATAACAAGTCATAGGGTTTTTAAAAGACTGGTACAAGAGAAAGTGTCGCATTTATTATATTGCAGTGTTGAGACACTTATCTTTGTAGTACCTTGTCACAGTGGAAAGTAACAGCTGACACTGTAAAATTGAAATGATTAGTAACTAGATATTGTTAGTAGACCTATGAAGTTAGCTCATACTTAGTCTTAAAATGAAAATCTGCATAAAGAAATCAAAATAAGCACCAACAATTATGAGGAAAAGCAATGATTAAAAATGTTTTTTTGTTTAGTTATTTCTTGTTTGCATAATTTTTAAACCTTCATTTCTTGTTTTCTGTTGAAACTTTGAAGAAAATAGCTTTTCTGAAATCAATAATTGTTTTTGATATTTTTAGTAAATGGAAGAGATTTTCTTCTTCAGAAACATATCAAACAAGTTGTTACCTTTTATTTCAACTTTCTAGATTTCTTAACGATAATATTCAATTGTTTTTATGAGTCTTCCTCATTTGATGACTGGGCTCTATATGGTTGAAATATGCTCTCTCTTCCTCAGCATCATCTTTAAAAAATTCATCAAAGCAAATGAACCACCCGCACCACCTCCAGAGCCTGTAGATATGCCTCTGCCTCCTAAACCCATACTACAATTCTATTTTGTGGGATATGGTGTCCCTCTCATTATCTGTGGCATCACAGCTGCTGTCAACCTCAAGTTTTATGCTGGTTTACAATAGTAAGATTTTCGTTTTTTTTAAAGACAGCTCACTACAGACAAGGTTCCAATTCATGTTTTGTTAAGTAGCATGTTGTTTCACCAATCCTGGTCAGTATGACATTCTTATGGTTGTTATAACCAAAGATATTGACATAAGACAAGTGAGCAACCTTCTTGAATCCAAAGATTGTTACAGTGCAGCCTGACCTATGACAGTAACATCCAATGTTAGAAGACATGGCTGAATAGATCAGCTTTGATGCTGTATGTTATTATCAATTACATGTAATTTGTTTCCATTTATTTTTTCTCTTTAGTCTACAGGGTGTCCCACTGCAAAGACCAAAATGTTTGTTCTTATAAAAACTGAACCTACTATCCGATGTTGATAAATGATATATCAATCCAAAGATGAAATCTGGATATTAATGAAAAACATAGTTTTAACAAATTGCTATGAAAACTCAATCAACAAATTAGAAATCAATCATAAAACAATAAAAATATGTTTGCTGAAAATCACCCAAAATGTCATATCTACGCTTTATTGTTGGTTTAACAATTTGGCTGTATCTATGAAACTAGATGACGTAAATGCATGATCTTTTGTATTTAAAAAAGCGCAGATCTCCTGTTTTGATTGATATATCATTAGTCAAAATCGGATAGTTAGTTTAGTTTTTATAAGAAGAAACATTTTGGTCTTAGCAGTGCGACGCCCTGTAGATAAAAAAGTTGCAAGTTTTTTATTGTCATTTTTACATTTAACGATAAACTTGTATGATAAATCACTTTCTAATCTTACTTTTTTTAAAGAAATGCTGTATAAGACAAATTTTAGAAAATGTTTCCTTTTCATCTAATTATTTAATACTAAAGATTGTTTTGTATCATCCACAGCTGCTTTTTGGAGTGGGAACCAAGTCTAGGAGCTTTCTATGCTCCTGTTGCTCTGTTGGTAGTTTGGAATCTTATACTTTTCCTCCGCATCTCCTGTGTGGTCAGATCTGTACCAGAGCTTGATAGTGAAGCTCATAATGAAAGTGACAATGAAATTCATGCCAATGAAATTGAGCTGATACCGTCCCAACCAGACACAACTACAACAAATGTGCGCAATGCCAACAATGGCGGTTACCGTAGGCGCTTCAGTCATTACAGTACAGAGGATGAGGAAGAAGTTATGTCTGTGGTCAGTTTACCTGACCAGGAGCGCAGACCTATCACACAGTTGAGATCATTAGTGGCAATTCTCTTCCTCTTCATTGTTATGTGGATGTGTGGCGCCCTAGCAATAGCTAAGCCCTTCCACCATATCATACCATACCAGGAACTCATTTTCAGCTACATCTACGGCCTCATGAGCGCTCTGTTTGGCATCTTCATGATATCCTTCTTCATCTTGACACGCAAAGACTCTTGTCTCATTTGGAAACAATCAGTTGGCTGTGCTTCCCCTCCAGTATATATCCCTCCTCTTGAGGTCACAGAAAGTCCCACAGTAGTTCCACCTCCTCCGCCTACACCACCAATTCAACAAGTAAATGGCAGCGCTATTAAATCCAATAGCAACACAAACTTATCAGTATATTCACAAAAATCATCAAATAATATTACAAAAGCCTATAACATGAAAAACAGCATTAAAGACAGCAATAAGCAATCAAACATTAATCTCATATTGCCAAATTCATCTGATATTTCAGCCGGATCCACTCAAGAAAACTATCCAAACTTTTATAACCCTCGTCAAAATGGCGCAGCTAAGAAGTTCTGGATGAAAAATAGGCAGCACAGTAAAATCCTTAACAAAGATATGAACCGGGACCTCAATAGTAGCATGACTGATAACAATTCGGCCAATGAGTTCAACCACAGATTTAGCAGAGGCAATAGTAGTGATGGAAACACTCATCTTAGTATTGAAATTCAAATTCAATCAAAAGATAAGCCAAAATCTGATCATGGCTCTTTCAGCAGCTCTAGAGAAATTCCTGTTCATGTAATGACTGCTCAAAACAAACTTGGTTCTTCTTGTGGGGCCATTTCAATAGAACACAACCAGATGGTTGGTCTTGAAGGGCCAGAGCCTAATATCTCTCACAGTCCCACCAATCAAGGGCAGCAACCAGCAGGAACAAATGCCTCTCTCACCCAAAATGAACGTTCTCCTAGCTCTGGTTCTCTTGGAGGAGGTTTACATCAGAGTGCATTCACCCCTGTACAACCACGCAGCAACATTTATTCTCAGCCAGCAAAGTCACAAGAAAACATGAGTGATGGCCAACACTCAAGGAGAAGTAGAGAAGGCTCAACTGGAAGAGAAAAGTCTCCAGCCAAAAATCAGCTTAATAGTCCTGTGCCACAAGCTTGGAATACAGACCTCCAAAGAAAGCCTGTGGATATTGCTCAGCGACCAGTAAATCCAGGTGTTTCCTGGAGTCCCTTTCACTGCAATCTACCTCCACTGCCTAGTCATCTTAATGCATATTCACTGAATCAGGCACCACCATCATACTCTCACCAACAGCATTATCCATTTGACTTTAATTCAGCGTATCCCTGTCCTGCATTGCCCGTAAACCCTCAATTATACAATCTTAATCAGCCAAGGTCTCCTGTGCCACACAGTATGTCACCAATTTCCTTCAACCAGGTACCCCAACCTCCACCCCACAGTATGTCGCCTTTATCCTTCAACCAAGTATCCCAACCTCCACCCCCTGCATTTAACATCCCCCCATCTCCTTATCTTGTCCAAGTACAGACTCGTGGTCATATAAAGTCAATGAGCCCTGTATCAAGTAGCTCTCAGTCTCAAGCTCATTCTGGGAGACACCGGAGAGGAAGTGGTGGAAATAACTGGAGACCAACATCTGGAGGTGACAGTTCAGACAGTAGTCGGCCGAGACAAAAACGAGCTCACTCAAAGGGTCCTGGACGTCCTGTAAATCGGGCACCACGTAGCCCTGCCCAGTCAGATGTCCAAACCTGCGAGGTGCGCTATCAAACACCAGAAACTGGCATTGTTAGAGGTGCAAAGCAGGCCAGATCTGTGGACTCTGATCATCACTCTGATCCCACACACAGGAAAAGATTAGACAGACACACAAAGAATAAACTCAAAAGCAAGCAGAGATCTGTTAATTGGGAAGAACAGTTCAAAGAGAAGAGTCCAAAAGTGAACTATGTCTACGTGAACCATATGTACAGAGATAAGGTCATGCATAAACTCATCAAACAGGCTAGTGAAAGTGATGATTTGGCCAAAAAAGCGTTTTGGCTTCCGCGTTCAGCCAGTGAGTATGAACGGCTGACACAGAAAGGTTTCTGTAACATGGGGGATGACACAAGTACCAGCTCAGATGATGATAGTTCAGATAATGTATGGGTAAGACAAAGTTCTGGAAGTGATTTTCATAAAAAGGAAACAAGTGTGTGAACTCAATGAATAAAGAATGTTATGTTGTATATTTTATGACCTGGTTTAAAGAAACATGTTTTTCATTACTGTATATATTAGTGCATACATCTGCGGACACAATCATGCTTTGTACAAGAGCATATATTTATAAATGTCTATGGTTCTGTGAGACATGATGATATTTAATGATACTGCTGGAAAATTGACTTGAACAATGTGTTGATGCTATCCAGGAGATAGGTTTTAATTAGTGAATGGCATCAGCATGTTCTGTGAAAACTTACCTTCCCAGATCCTATGATATGACTCAGTTTTTATAGACAGCTTTAAACCTCCTCAGATCTTTTGATATTTTGTTTGTTTAAATAGCTTTAACAATTCAATAGTTTTGAAAATTGTGCAATATAGTTCTTATCAGTTTTCTTTTTTTATAGTTTAGAATATATGATTTGAAGCTAGAAAATAATGTTTAAAAGGTTACAAAATGTGTTTTTTGTGACAAACATGTCAAAATGGATTCAGTAAGAGAGTTTTTATCATTTTAGAACAGACAGCAATTAGTGAATGACAAACTCATCTGTCTTGATATAGTAGAAAAGGTAAACAAAATGAATTCTTTTTCAAAATTATGAAAGAAAAAAGCACATCTTCATAACATTTTTAACATTGGTGGTTGTTGAATTTGAACTCTTACCCGGCATGATAATGAGTTAACAGCTTAGTTATAATTTACATGAAAAAGAATTAATTTAATATTAAGTAATTCATTTTTTTGTTACTTGATAAAACTCTACAGCAGACTCCTGTTATAACGAAGTCGACGAGCACTGGACGATGTTTTTGTTATTTCTAGAATTTCGCTATTTCCGAAATCACTAAAAAGAGCAATTTTTAAAGTTTCTGTCATGCGGACATGCACAAGCCGATCGCAGACAGTCATCTTGCCACACCCCAACGTGCCCTCTTAGTTGTTTTGTTTTTGAGAGGTGTTTCTTTTAATTTTGACCTGTCTTGACCAGGTGGGAGACATGGGGGAATGTCCCCCCCCCCCATTTCGATCCAAAAAGCTATAATTTTGCACAATTTTTTACTTATTTTCAAAATGTTCGGCGCTTGACGGCCATTTATCCCCATACGAGATTAAAAATGCCCCAAATTTCCACTATTTATAACTAATTCTTTGCGGCCATTGATTTGATTCTATCAAAAGTTGTCCCCCCCATTTCAAAATCCTGGCTACACCCCTGGTCTAGACGATGATAATTTGTGCTTACTGATATTTGTTTTCTGACTTTGTGAATTTAACTTAACTGCTAATTATTTCGTTATTTCCGAAATCCTTGGGATTTTATTTCGTTATTCTTGATTTCAAATTAGTAATATTATATAAGCGGGGAAAAAAATCCATTTTTGTTCGATATTTCCAAGATTTCGCGAAAACAGACTTCATTTTTTCTGGAGTCTACTGTATATGCCTCTGACTGAGTACATCTTGCCTCTGATGTTTTGACAATTCTAAATGGAAACACCATGTACAACATTATTGTTTTGTTTATATATTTGTGTATACTTATTTTGAGCCATTTATTCATACTCCCTGCCATTGATTAAATCTTTTATAACAAAGATGGTTTGTCTACTTGACAGAGAGTCAACTTACTACAGGTATTTTTCAAAACAAAAAGTTCTTCAAATTGCTCATATACTTAAGTTTGAAAAAAAATGTTTTGCATGGTTTAAGCAACCTTTTTTTTATAATTTTGAATATTATTCATAATGCTTTATTTTGAAATAAGGCACTTATCAAAGTATTGTTGTATACCATTATTAATTGTTTTGACAAGTGCCTCATTTTGATACAAATCTGTACAGTACTTTCTGCATATAATGATATGTAAGGGAAACATAAAAAAATTAGTAGTAATGCAGTAAACAATGGTTAAACAGAAAGAGTGTCTAAACCCACATAATTCTTAAGCCCTGATCTTTCTACTTCCTGGTTACATATAGTTAACTATTTCAGAATACAAACTCTGTTTAAACCAGGTGAAAAGTCAGTCTATTTATTTAAGTTAAAGTGTTGTCTGTTGTAGTTGTAGTATTCTACTATTGTATCTAAAATCATATTTTTTATAAGTATGCACAGGTTTACACTTGACTATACAACTTTACTTTTTTTGACTGGTTTAAAGAGATTTTAAAAAGTTCATTTTTCTTGTGAAGTTTATCATATATTAGTATATGTAGAAAGTACTGTTAACTTGCATGGAATTCAACATTTTGTTTGTGATTTATGATTTCTTTTTAGAGAGAGCCTAATAAAGAGGCAGCTGACCTAGTTTCTTGTCTTAACAATTAACATAAGATATAATCAGTCTTATTCAATGGCAACAATGACACTGCCTGTACAGTGATTCTGTGCCATGTTGTACAACTTTAGAATGTTTACAATATTTGTAATCAACTATGGAGAAATACACAAATAGCATAACTCATTTATACAATCAAATCAATCATGATATAGTTACATACCAAACTGTATAACCTTTTTTATATTGACATTTGTTATACCCACCTTATCTTTTGTAATATAATTATGATAAATATGTTCACTGAACGATTACTTTATCGTTTCAGCCTTACCTCAGCTATTTCATACAAAATGAATAGATTTATATTTTCTAAAAATAATCAATAGTTAGAACAATGCTTCAAGTATATCCCTCCCTTGGATTCAGTATTATTCTTGATTATGAAACATTGTACATATATCAAATCAATCATTTCTAAATAATAATCATAGTAGTGTTTAGTAAATATGATGAATTGATTAAAACTTTGATACAAACACATTTTTTTGCTATTATAACTATTTTTTCCTTAAGCAAAGGTTAAGAACTTAAACAAAGATTTTTTTTGCTTTAAATGTTCAAATTAATTTTGGTGCTATTTACACTTAATTGTGTGTAATTTCTCACTTTTGTTTGACTGATGTGCAGCAATTCTTTATCTCTTTATTTTTAATTACCCATATTTTTTTAACTATGAAATGAGTTACATACTTGCTGCGATGTTAACTGTTTGCTCAGATACTTTTTAATCATGTGAATCTCTAAAATTCAACAGTTATAGATTTAGATTTAACATTGAAGTATGAATGTATGTGTGCTACTACTTTTCTTCTACTTGCACTTTTTTAAATGTAACTTCTTTACTTCTTCTTAAAAGTACTTTTGCTCCTTTAAAGTTCTTTTGCTCTTACAAAGGTACTTCTTGTCCTACAAAATACTTCCGCTCCTACAAAATACTTCCGCTCCTACAAAATACTTCCGCACCTACAAAATACTTCCACGCCTACAAAGTCTTTTTTAGTGTATTCTGTATTTTAGAAAAAACACTTTACTTCTCGTTAGTTGAATCTCAGAATTTCTGACTAGAAGTGATTCCCCATAGGCACAACTTTGGACATGATATTGTATCTTGGTTTTTGTCCTCATTATTTGATATTAAATATCTCAGACATGGGCAGAAATCTCATTTATTAATTTCTCATGTCTAATTCTGTTAACTATGTAATGACTGCAGCAAAAAACTTAAATGTTGAGGTTTCAAGAGGCATATGTATAAAGTATTGTGTTTTTAAGTGGACTTGATATGTTTTATTTGCTTTCTTGTGTTCATTTCATCATCAAAATTTGTCTTAGATTCTTTTAATTCCCCAATTCATGTGAAAAGTTAATCGCATTTTGATTTCACTACATGATTATCTTTATGAAGGACTTAAAATTACAAGCTCTTTACTTTTCTTCAATTTAGAGAAGAGTTTGAATTTGCATGACCACTAGGAACACTAGTCATATGACCTCCTTGCCTAACAGATAATTTGGTGACAATAGTTAAAGCTGTTAAAAATGTTGCATGATACTGCTGAAGGAGGATGTTGTAGAAAAAGAATGTAAATTGAAAATGGATAACTTATTTTCATATAACTGGAATATTTGAAACAGGTTTGTTTATATTTCTTTAATTGACCATTGTATAATTTGTCTTAAAATGTTGTTACCTGAGATACTGTGAGATAGAGAACATATATATTAGAACATTGATAGTGTATGAATGACAAGGAAAGAAAACATTTTATGTAAATATATTTCCATATATTGTACATTTTCCAGTTTCCTCCTTGAAGAGGACACATAATCATTGTCGACATGTCAAAACCATGTATGTGTACTAGATTCTTACAATGAAAGTGAGCTATTTGTATTGAAGTTACTGTCATGATGTCACACTTTTGTTCTTACAATCCTCTTACATGGTTTTGACATGTCAACAACAATTGTTTGATCTGATTTGTGCATAGAAAACAAAAGTTTGTTTTGTCTGGAAACACATACTCTTTTCTAACTTTTGCTGACACTTCTGTGAACCTTCATGTTGTTTATTATTTGACTCCATGTGGTTGTGACTGGTGACAACTGTTGATTTCAGCCATGTTTTGACTTACATTTATTTGTGGTTGTGTTTTACATTTTTCTAGTAATCTCTTTGACATCAGCAAACTCTTCTTTCGCAAAATTTCATAATTTTTAAATGGAAGGAAAGATACGACTTTAAGCAATATCTTAGTACTTCCAACAGTGCAGCTATAGGTTAAGACCTCTAAGAGATTTTTATAAATGTTATTTTTTCCATTTTAAGCTATCAGCCTGGATTGCTATAGACTTAATGGTCTTGCAATGTCTAAATGATTAATTTGATGCATTGAAGATAATGTCTAAGCTGCTGGCAATTAAGTGGGTAGATGCTTTCTAAAAGACTGTGACACTTTTTTCTTTTCCAGGATAAACCTTATTTAAATTATTTTCTTAGTTGCAAAGCGAATAAAGACTGCTTTATGGCCACTTTATTATTATTTTTTTTAAACTTATTGGGTTTTGAGTATATCAGCAAGATGACTGTTGAACTCAATCTTTTGAGGCATGTTATCAATGGTGCTCCAATGTGCTAACTATATTTGCCTTTTTAGTTGAAGCTAATACGCAACTGGTTGTGAAGAGTTAGCAGTTCTCTTTAAAGATAAAATGTGTTCATTATTTGAAATGTTAAGACTAATATGTGCTTTTAAACCACAAGTAACATGATTTATTGTTGATCAAATTTTATTTACTTTGATGGATTTGTTGTTCTACAATCTTCCTTCTATTTATTATTATGAATGCTGCAAGCAGATATTTCATTTGTTCATTTACTTTTGATGTCTGAGTCTGAGATCAAATATATTTTTCTTTTATCACACCAATTTTCTTTGTATCTTGTATCTAAGCACCATTTTAGCCTGAGCGTGATCTATGTAGTTAATGTACATATTTGTCATATATTTACCAGATGTTATTTTAGTGAATTCTTACTTTTTTTTAATGTACAGTAAATTTTACTTCATTTTTTACATAACGATGCCTGCCATGTCAATCCTAAAAGAATAAAATACTGTAAAGATTTGTTCAAATTATCTTTTGTTGTTTTTACTTACCAACCTCTCCCCTGTCGGCGTCACCGTAGTCAGTATTGATGATGCCACAAACATCCTCCATTTCTCTCTGTCTTGGCTAGCCCTGACTACCTCGTGAATCTTAAGACGGCTGATGCTTGTGATATTGTCAAGAAGTGATGTAGGCGATCTGCCTCTATTTCTCCTTTCATCTTGCCTTGAAAAACATTTGACATGAGATCAGTATGAGCCTTTCGCAGTGCATGACCGGCATATCTCAACTTTCTCTGACGTATCATAGCCAATACTTTCCGGGTTACCCCAAGCTCACTCATAACATCTTCATTTGTACGTCTATCTGTCCATCTCACTCATAACAGTCTTCGTAGAACCACATTTCAGCTGCCTCCAACCGTCTATTATCTGCTTTCCTTTAGGTCCATGCTTCACTACCATACAACATGACAGACCATATACTAGACATCTTAACAGCTTTATTTTGAGATTTTTTGTGATGCTATGGTCTTTCCAAATGTTGTTTAGCTCTACCATTTTACTCTTGGCCATTCCTATTCTGATATTTATATCTTTAGTGCATGAGCCATCATTTGATTTGACAGAACCCACATATTTGAAATCAGAGACATTTTCGCGACGAGCCTTGTTTAGCATCCCCGGTTGCGGTTGCATGATGAACTTTATTTATTTGAATTCAGTTTGAGGCCTGCCTTGGTTCCAACCCCGTCAACTCTGTTAAGTATCTTTATCATGTTGGTTATGTTGTCTGCCAGCAAAGTTGTGACATCTGCATACCGTAGATCTAGAGGTTTCTACCTCCAATCTTTACACCCATATCTTCAATATCAGCCTCTCTCGTAATTTGCTCAGTATAAATGCCGAACAGATGTAGAGATAATATGCATCCCTGCCTGACCCTCTTAGTGATATTGAAAAATTCACACTTCTGGTTGTCCCTTCTGATTGTTGCTTTTTGATCTTTGTGAAGTGGGGCAATTAGGGAAACAAGATGCGATTTGGGAAACCCATCTTCATAATAATTTGGAAAAGATATTGGTGGCCCACACTGTCAAACGCCTTACTGTAGTCAATGAAGGTAATGAATACCTCTTCATTTGAGTTCCTCACTTTATCGATGAGTATCTCATTATAAAAAAAGTATCCAAAAATATTTAGAAGTAAGATATTAATGATATAATAACTACGTGAAATAAAAAAGAAAGCAGTGAGAGAACATGAACGCAAAATTTCTAAAGAATGTAAAGTTAACCCAAAAAGCTTCTGGAAGTATGTCAATTAAAAACTTAAAAGATCTATAGGTATAAGTAACCTAGTTAAACCAGATGGTACTATAACAGAATCTGACGAGGAAAAAGCTGAACTATTTAATTCATTTTTCTCCTCTGTATTCACTAAAGAAGATACTAATAACATTCCCTCCCTAGATAAAAGAAATAATAACCAATTCATTTGTGACAC
>JAUUEB010471953.1:0-11568 GCA_032362205.1 Clione limacina | reverse complement strand
TTTTTCAATAAACATTTTGACAAAGTTAAATTTTTAAGTAATGCTAACAAGGTAAAATAAGGATTTTTTTTTTTATTATTTTACTCGGTTTCAGGTTTTTACTCTATCTGAGTACTCATGTTTCTAGTTATTATTGTTGTCATCTATGTTTTAGTGTGGACATATTCTCCCTCTAGACAGCTGGTTATTTTGTTTGGATTTACTGCATTTTTAAATGTCCAATATACAACTTTTATTTCATTTCAGAGTCTCAGCCATGAATGTCAGTAACGACTCTGAGATTGATTGGGTTTTGCTAGCACAGGACTGGAAAAGGTTTGTTCTTTTATTCTCATTGCATATGTGTAATATATAGCATTCCATGCGTAAGGCTTCTACTCAGGTTTTATCTTTCAAATATGCAGGAGCTTTAATGTCATCAAGTTATCAAATATATCACAAGCTATCTCTGCCAGTGTTTATTGGTGTTTAAAGGGCTGACTAAAAAAAAGTTATAGCTATACCATATCAGCACTTCAAGTTGTCATATCACTCAATATCACAACACACTCATTACAGTTACCAAGGGAACATTTAGTACTGTTTTATATTTCAATGAGTTGCATAATAGAATAATTTACCTCAGCCATGTGAATATTGATGGGAACTCAGACTGAATTGTTTTTCATTTCAGGAAGCATTAAAATCTACTTTTTATGCTTCATTTTAAGCCTGACAAACCTAATAATATATCACTTTTTGCTGTTTTTCCAAAGTCTGGTATTTTTTTCTTTCTTATTAAATTCTGTCACATTTTCAGTGTGAGATCTCCTCAGTGGCTTCGTGGCAAATGGTGGGCACTTAAAAGACATATCGCAGACTACAACAAGCTTAGTTATCCAGGTAATCATTTAACTGTCAAATACACAGACATTAACACTCTAATAGTTTAAGCCTTATGTTATTGCCATAGTAACTTTGTCAGTTTGCATAGTTTACATCACAGCTAAGAGTAAAATATCATCTGTACCTTAAAACTATTGGGTTTTCTAAACTTGCATTATTCATGCAAAAAGCAATAAAAAACATTACTACTCAGATAGAGTACAAACCAGACACCATGTAAAAAAATTATCAACACGAATTGGAAGATTCTCCGTAAAAGATCATGTAGAATGATCATAGATAGGAAAAAGAATAGATAATAAAACGGAACACATAATTCAATATTTCTTTTAAATAAACCAACTAACACAAAATGCAAGAACGGCAGCTCAGTTTTATAATCTTTGAGAACGAGGTAGGTTTGCAGGCTTAGGAAATTCCTGTTCGGTCAGAAACGTGTTTTGCGTCGCTAAACGGAAGTGAAGAGAAGTTCAGTAAGATAGTGACTCGACAGAAAGGTGGCATTGGAACATATAGTAAAATACTTTTTAATTCCATAACTGTGTCAATTGTTAACGGATATTGCTTGAATTGTACAGGGGTCTTCATCAGGTTGAATTACAACATCGTGCAAGATTTTAAGTCAATGAGGGGTATATTTCTTGAGTTATCGTGCCCACATGCTTACATACAGACAGACAGACAGACAGACAGACAAACGAGAAGCGTCGTATACCCTACACCAATACTTGGTGTCCGGAATAAAGTCACAGCGCGCCAGCGCCTGTATCGTGACCCCTGTCTTCCTGTATCAGCTGATTTATTCTTAGTATTGTTTTGATTAGTTACTTACGATGTGGGTTGATATTGTTATGTATATTATACATTTTTGAATGATCGTATTTTGAGTCACTCCTCGCCTCTTCCCTTCTGTCGTTCCGCGTCCTCTCTACCTCTTCTTTATCTCTTTCTAACTATATATCTTTCACTCTCTATCCCTCACTCTTTCTTTCTATCTCAATGTCTGATACCTCCTTAAACTCTTTTAATATTATGTTCTAACTATCTTTTCTTATTTTCTATGCCCTTTTCTACCTCTCATTTTCATTCCCATCCGTTCCTTTTTTCCTAGTTTGACACATAAATCAGATGTTAACTTGACAATCGAGGCGTATTAAATGAATCCCCAGCCTAAAAAAATATATATTAACAACAATAAAATGTTCTATGTACATCTGAAGCATGTATTTTATAATGTAACCGTACGGCGAGCGATGTTGAAAATTGTTTTTTAATGATCCATTTCTATTCAAGGAAGATTACGCATATAAACAAGAAAATATGGTTTCTATACTTTCCAAGCACATCCTTGATAAATAAACCCGTATGCCGTGTGACGACGGTGTTTAAATGAGCCTTGCAAATATATGGGGGAAATATTCAATATGACGGCGAATTGAAAGTCTAGCACCCAATTTATTTGCTCTGTGAAGAGACTTGAAATGTAATATCTATAACATTGTAATATGTAAGGAATACCTGCGTGAAACGCTAGCATGTAAAGTGACAATTGTCATAGCTGTCTGGAGATATGTAAGACCAAGCTAGTTGACACAAAGGACGTGTGATACTGATTTTAAGTCTTTATGTAAACAGTCTTTGTGGGAAACATTTTTTAAACTTTACTAAGCCAGTGCATAAGCTAATGGTTTCATTTACAAAGGTTTGTTAAAGTCGACACGTAGTCAATGTTTGTTTGTATGTCAATGCGACCCTTGATTGGATATGATAGAATAGTTTCTTACTTGTCCTACTTTTTAAACCGTGTAAACAATTTGTTGAAGTAAGTGGCATTACTATAGAAGACGTGCATAATCTACATAATAAAATTGAAAATCGGGTTGTTTGTTTGTGGCTGGCTTGCTGAAATATGTGTATGCAATGGGATTACAGCCATCGACTCAATCAACCTGAAACTATGTGTTGTTAGATATAACCAGATGTGCAGTTCAGCTTTTGTCTAAATCTAAACTTTAATATGAACAAACATGCACCATTTCCGGACGCACTTTATACTCATGCTGCACGTTCAATGAACACGATTATCTCGTGTATATATAATATATATATATATTATTTATTTATTTATATTCTTTACAGGTTGAGCCGTCAACATCGGATGAGAAATGTTGGTTTTCGAATGGGTATTAAAAACTATTACTTTTAAAAATTGGTTCTTAAGAAACGGATTCGCCTGACGTCTGAAATTCAGACTTATTGTATGATGGTAGGATGAAAGGGTTGTGGTTCATCTTACAACCTAGAGCCTAGGTGTGGAAGCACGTAATTATGTCTAGGGTACTGCCGCTGATATTACATTTCACGTGTTGAGTGAAAATGTTAAAACCCCTTGCAAAAAGTTCGAATTTTTCGTCTTATCCTGATCCAACAAGCATTTGGCATAAGCTAGTCTTAAAACATTGCTTTATTAATCAATAAGCCTTCGCCGCCTCTAATCGAAACGGATCACAGGGGTAGAAATTAAAGCAAAATTACAAAATTTGTCCACCCTAAAATGTTTTTCTTTATCTAAGGTTGAAAACGTCGATAGAATTAAGAATAAAAATTGATGTTACGAGTGATCGTGTCAATATCAAACCAGTTTTCTCACAACTTGCGGATTCTCCAATTAAACATATTCTACTGTTACAATCAACGTTTTGGCTATATTTGTATTACGTTTTTCTTATTTCTTTTAGCATGACACCTGTTCTTAACTGATAAACTTGATAACTTAGTAAGATGTTGCTGATGGTTTTCAGTTAATTACATGTTGTAGCTGTAACTAGACGGTTAACTTGAAAACCATAACGCTTTTTGTATTACGGGATTTTATTAAGGAAAAGTGCTATATTAAAGCGACAATTGTTATTATTTTTTCTCCGTATAGCACAATTACTTTGAATACATAACAGTAATTCAGAACATTTCGTAAAAATCGATTCGATATTAAAATGTAAAAAAAATTGAAAACCCTATATACATCTATTTGTAAATGTCGACCCGTGTACAATGAAAATACTTTTTTATTTGATTTTGCCTTAATTGATTACACTTATGAATGTGTTATAATTATTTTGATGTTACACTGAAAGTTCCCCTAGCTAGTGTCAATTCTTCATTAGTTTTGGCTAGCCCCGCTTTTTGAATAATTAAAAAGATATATTTATTGCTGATTTGTGCTCAAAATGTGTGGTTTGTTGATAATTTGGTGAACTTTGATTGAAGCATAGAAATGTAACAAATTGTTGAATCTATTTATTCATATAACAACGCTTGAATCAAATTGAATGAGTGTGTATTTTTTCGTCAACTTATACCTTTACTTTGCCCGTTGTCATCCGTTATAGGCCGAAGATTATTATAAGACTCATCGATGTGAATTTGATGATCCTTCACTATATGTTTTACTAAAAGGCTGTTTGATCCAATAATTATTACCTGTATTAATTTTCTGTAGCTCAGTAGGTAGCGGTCTGCTTACCATGTGGACATCCCGGGTTCTATTCCCAGAAAAATAAAACTAAGTGTTTTCGGTCATGATTTGTCATGTTTAGCTTTAATCATGAAATACCTTTTAAGTCAATTTAGGCTATCCCTAGAGATTATGTGACCTTGGTCTTATTGCCATATCATAACACTGAATTCAGTCTTTAAATACCATCAGAGGGAAAGGACAAACTACTCCTGTAGTCAGAAATAACTGCCAGGTTCAAGCAATTATGTTGTCAATCATGACGCTGGAAACTTTACTAATATGCACATCTCAAAAGAACGGGTAAAAAATGCCTCAAATTACCATAGTAAAGACCATACGTTGCTATGATTGGCTACGAACTCCTTGTTTGCCAACATCTGCATGCACTACTTGAGTTAACGATGACGCAGTAAGTCTTCTTGCATGTCGACCGACTATCGACAATGTTTGTTTTATCATGTCTCATCTCGAAAGTCATTTTTACATAGATAACAATGCACAATCAGTATATTTTGATAACCTTTTTGTATTCGATTTTTTATTATTAGCTTATCGTTGGTGTGGGTGCATGTTATTATGTAATAGCATATAATCTTTCATTGCATTCCTTTTAATCTTTGACGAAAAACCTACAGTCGTCAAACCAAATATTCGTAACAGTTGGCAGTTATAACCAGTGCTTGTATTTATTATCGCGAGACGTTAATCGCTGGTGACGTTTGTGATTATTATAAGACTGTTTGATCACAATCTTTATCTGTATCTGCAGCAGCACGTTGAATGACCAATTCAGGTATTTAACCAACGATTTGAATAATTGTAAAACCCGGTCTTGTGGATTTTATGTTATTTATACACAGTCTTTAATGTTTACTGTATGCGTTAATAACCATCTACAAACGAATTATATTCAAACAAGCATAGAGTATGTTTATTGGCATTTCGTGTTTATCTAAAGTTTGGAAGAAAACATAATTCTTCAGTTATTTTTTTCTTTGCATTTTTTACCAAAATCTGTATGTAGCAAGGTAAGTTATTTGCCCAATATAATCTTATTGATAAACCAAAAGTGTTTGAAATAAAATATTAGAATATCAACCAACTTATTACAAAACAGCAAATGTAAAGTAAACAAGGTTCCGTTACTCATTAATTACCTGTATATATGCGTCCGGTTTAAGGCCATAATGGTTTCAAAAATATCAAAAGTGGTCGATACAATACATTAGCGTATCACTGAATAGCAAATGAAAAGTAAACAAGGTTGTGTCACTCATTACCTGTGGGTACATTATTACCTTATTCGTCTTTTTATACCAGCTGGGGCGGAAGATCGCTTGTTTGTATACCAGCCTGGTCATACCGGAGACTTTTAAAATGGAAATGTATCAGCAGCCTCGTCTGGCGCCTAGCATTTAGAGAATCGTGTGTCATGCTTAGACTCGGTATGGTGTCAGTGTATTCTGAATTGAAAGGTTGTGCGAATCGTACTACACTTTACATCCTCAATGTGACAGCAGCAAACAACATAATAAACAACACAACAAACAGCACAATAAGCAACACAACAAACAACACAATAAGCAACACAACAAACAGCACAATAAGCAACACAACAAACAACACAATAAGCAGCACAACAAACAGCACAATAAGCAACACAGCAAACAGCACAATAAACCAAAGTTATCCTTCACATGCACTTGTTTTCACCCAGATGATGTCATCAAACAAAAGCGTTCATGGGTCAAAAGAAGACTGTTATATAAATAATGCCCATTATTTCGGTTGACCTGTTATGAATAATAATTAGACTGGTATTTCCCAGTCCCAAATAAATGTTCTTCGTGACCCTTATTGACCCTAGTCTTCGGGTCAATGGTTATTACTAATCACATAGACAACCTCGGTCATGGATCACGCTTCGATTGTGTTGACTGTTTGTGAATGTTCGCCAATCTTTTCATTTTATACACATTACACGCACATTATACATTATATAAAATATACGCTTTTAAGAAAACAGAATACACCTGTTGGGCGTGGTTATGAATATACTTTATAAACTTTATTTATCAAATACGAGTCACATAACAAGATATTACATTGAATCGAAGCGTGTCACTTAATTTCTATTTTCAGGGGGCCACCGGCAATTTGATAAATCATAAAATAAAAAAGTCGTTGTCAAATTTTTAATATTTAAAGAATAAATGTAAATGTTGATGAAGATGTTCTTTTTTATTAACATATATACAGTGTCAACAATAATCAATGTATGAATTTAATTTGGATGATCAGTGTATTTTCCCCAAAAAGTCATTGTTATCCTCTCTATTTTTCAGAATAAATAATATGCGTATTTTCTTGACTTCTTACTCCTAAGGAACTTGGTATATTGTTTTCAAGATACCACTTTGACTCATAGTAACGTAGTACATTTACTATTTGCCAAGTGTCTCAAGTATATAACTTACTAAAGTACTTGGAGTCCAGTGAACTAGAATGTCCTTAATATACATCTCTCTTTTGGTGTTAACTATTCTATAGTAACTGTTGAACAAGTCATCGACAGAAATTCACGTATAATATGTTGTTCACATTCAAAGTAGATCTATTTTTATTTGTTTATCTCTTTCATTAATCAAGGTGAACTTAATAAACGTCAATGGTTACTTTTACATACATAGACAACGTGCCAGTGATGTGATAACATGCTAATACCCTATGGAACCTTAGTTTGATATAGAATAGCTTCATAATGAGAGAGTAATGTCCCCTTTCATGACTTATATAATTTGGGTGAATGCCTTTCCCAATGGTACTAGTCATAAGAACACACAACATAACAAGGGGAACATTCATAAATTTAAAGCGCGATGATGCACCTGTTGGGAATCGAACACGGATCGCCCGGGTAGTTATCAGGTCTGCCGACTATTCTGCCACCCTATCGTATTTAATTTACAGTCAAATTGAATTGAACAACATAATCGTGGCCAATATATTGTATAATATTTTTCATAGAAAATAAAATTATGCAAATATCATCTTCAAAGAACAAAATGCTAAAATTAGTGGAATAATATGAGACATAGGTAAACATTTCAAACGAACATTTATTTTCATACAAACTTTCTTGATTTGATAGTTATGCTTTGAAAGGTAAAAATATCCCATTGATGTACCAGGATGTTGCCGAATGATTTGGGACTAAGAGTTGTTCTAAGTTTCATAACCGACTTGAGACTTTGATAAAACTATCAACAACCCAATTACTAGGCCTCTTAAACCTTGTTTAGAAACGACGAGGCAAAGAAAATGAAGAATGGCAATTGCACCTGGGTGGGAGAGTGAAGAAGACCATAATCCCTTTGTTTTGACACTTGGTTAGACGCCAGTCGTATTAGTGTCAGATCAATGACTGACTAACCAGGGCAAGGAAATGGACTGTAACGTAAACATGTTTGAACATATGTCTGTACTTAAGTCCAGCTTTGATAACCTTCTTTTCATTTGACCCTGAGGTCGTAGGACTTCTGAGGTTTTGTAAGACATTGAGTTATCATGGTAAAAATATGTTCTTTGGTTTTTGAGTGTCAATGAATATTTAAGAAGTTAATTGCCCTAAAAGATACAAAACATTTATTGTATTCCAATAGAGAACAAATTTTGACTTCTGAGGTAAAATAAATAAGGACCAGGTATAAATGATTATAATTTCAATAGTGATAAAGAAATAACACACGGTATGTATGGCCAGGTATGAGAAGAACATTAGGGTTAGTCATATAAATGCTCAAAATTGATGACATGACAAATAAAATAAAAACATTTGACTTGAAATAAGTGAACGTTATTTAAATAAGCATATGTCGTCATTAGCAACCTAGATATCATTATCCATCTATTAAAACGATAACAAGAGATTGTAATTGTGAATGATGATTGTAACTTATTTTGGTAACAGTTTATTTTACGAGTACTTTTTTGTGTTCATTTGGAATGCAGAATATAAGAAAGATCTTAGCAGTTTCGAGAACAACTCTGCTAAAAGTATTTTTAATGATGAAAGGTTCTTATCATCGATCATAGAAGTCATTTCAGAACGGATATAAAGATTATTAGGCCATCATTATCGTTGTGTTGCTTGATCAATCCATTAAACTTGCCACAATGTCGTTCTGAGTAGCCCTCGGGACAGATAGGTTGGCTAATAGCTTGACAGCCGTAATTAAGGTCTTTATTATATAGTTCCGAGTAGAACTTCATAAATGAATGCAAGAAATGTAACGCATTTATAATAGAGAATACTAACGAAAAGAAATGGTCTTTCTTTTTTTGGATCAAATAATAACAGCACAAGCGTGTGTTTTTTGTTCTCATCTTGATGTGTAGAAAGAAGCTTTATTTTTTACAATATAGTTTGCCAAAGAACAAAGTCAATGCAATGTTCACTAAATTGTTGCAAAGCACGTGAAAAGGTCAGGAATGACAAGAGTAAAATTTCTCTCATTTTCAAATTATATGTATATCATCATTTTATCATTATGAAAAAATGCACTGTGTTGAGTAACTTCTCAATATCTATAGAATCATAATTTTATAAAATAGTTGTTTTTAAATATCCTTCAATACACGTATGATATTCCATGTTTATGTTAGCACTCATGAATCATTTCTCTTTTCAGTAACAATTTTGCCTCAACATCGAAACCAAGGGAACGAATCTAACCACTCAGTTCTTGGTGGCACACATTCATAACAGCAAGCATCTTAAAGCATTCTGAATACTTCTTTGAGGAATTTACTTGATTGAGGAGGGTACTACTTGTGAAGATGAAAGGAATATAATCTCAAGTTTGTGTGTCTTCGCAGACGTCAAAAAACAACTGAGGGCTCTTTATATGTGTTATATAATATGATTATCTGGAGTTTCGCTTCAACTGAACAAATAGTATACACGTGATGATTGTATTCTATGACGATTGTCATTCTACACTCTACACATTGTGAACATCAGAAGTAGTGTGTTTCCTGTGTGTATTCAGTTGATGCTGCTGTATGACTACTTCGTGGATAATATTTAGTGTGAGCAATTTCATAACTAAGGACATAGTCCAGTAGAAATTGACAGAATGTCTACAGGAGTAAAGTTTCTGCGCAGGTCTCTTCGCGTTACCTTGACCTTGTGTTGTTGTCTGTCTATTGTACATGCTGTAGTAGCTTTGACCACGTCTAGTACAGCAGCAGCGCGGAAACGGCAATCTGCTTGTGATTTATCGAAAGCGTCTTCATCAGTGTTGTGTGTGTGTAATGGCGGAACTTCACCGGAAGTACGATGTATAAATCAAAAACTGAAGTACATCCCTATAAACCTATATCCAAAGACCAATGCTTTGTAAGTAAATCATTCTGTTGTTTTTTTCATTTTTGATTTTTTTAAGTATGTGTCTAATTATCCATACATATTTTAGATTTCATCATAACAGACAAATGCTCTGAAATGAAACCAGTCTATGAAACTAGTCAAGTTCTCCAGGGAGGTGTACTGGCACCATTATATTTATTTAAAAAAAAATAGAGTCATCAGTCTCTGACATAAGATACAGGTGTTTGCTGATTTAATGAAAAACCCATGTACCCATTTGCCATTTAACTGAATCTGATCATTGATAGGAACAGCAGACAATTGATGATTTAGTAGATTGGAGTGAAACAGAGATCTTAAGAACTAGTTGTAAGGAATGCAAAATAGTACACAGAAATTGTCAAAAACAAATAAATATTATATGACAGTCTTGGAGAAACAAACTATGAACAAATATGGGTGCCATTATTGACCTTATGTTTAAATTTGATTTATAATATCAGATCTTGTTAAAAAAAACTAGGATATGTCTACCATATTGATAAGAGATAGTACATACATCGATCCTGATGACCAATAACTGAGTACGCTAACATACTTTGAAATCCTTACAAGATGACCGGATTGAAAAAGTTAAAATGCACTGTACCAGCCATCGCGGTGAACAAAGGAAATACTATTGTTATTCCCGTGACTGTAATACCATTGTTTTCATGTATGTTCTATAAGACCAGTGTTAAAACCGCGACACCACCGAGGATCACATGACTGACTAGCTTACTTACTCATACCTCATTGAGGTTTAAAGTAAAGGAACTTTCTGAACCCTCTTCTCTAATCGCAAAGAAAACCAATTTAAAAGTCTCCTGATGAACGTAGTAAGTGTTAACTTAATCGGGTTTTTTTTAAATATAAACTGTCTGGCTCTAAAATGAAATAATTACTAAAAATTGATCCAATTGAAATTCACTATTAACAAGGAGAATGAGAGGTTGGATTGCACTTCACGACTCTAACGGACCTGGTTTTTAATGATCTTTAAGGGACACAAAATGTGACGATCACAAATACTTGACAAAACGGTTAGTAAGACTAATAAATGGCTGAGAAATGTAAGAGCTTAGAATGATCATTAATATACTTAAATGAAAGGTGTCGCCGAGACAGGGGCGTCTTCCCCCCCCCCCCCATCGTCTCATGTTGGCACAAGGCGTACATTTATCCAGGTAAATCAACAGGAGAAAAAATTGGCTTTCTTAAACAGCCTTCCTAGTCTATCTAAGATTAGTTGGAAGTTGGAACTGAGATGAACTCTTAAATTGTACAACGGAATAATGAATTGTCTTCGAAAAATTGCTTAAAGTCAAGACCGAATGACCTTGATTTTAGTTTTTAAAAACGGCAAAATAGAAAATGTGTGTCACACAAAAATAGCAAAAATAAAATTATGTGACAGTTTAATAACCACAATGTGGTCTTATCTAAAATAAAATCAAGGATTGATCTGGCCGAGGAAACCCAAAAACTGCATTTTTTTAAAGAAAAGCTGAGAAGTTAAGCTTTCAAACATTGGGAAAGGAATTTTCTGTTAACTTATAAATAAAAAAGTTATTTAGCTGTAAAGTAAAAAATTAGTGCAGAAAATAACTTTGAAAATAAAGCTAAAGTTGTACGATCTGGTGAGAGTCAAAAATCAAAGATGATTCCCCGATCACAACTTATTGTGACTCGGGGTATATTTTCGTTTGGTCTGTCTGTCTGTCTGTCTGTGTGTCTGTCTGTCTGTGTGTCTGTT
>JAUUEB010471942.1:0-11568 GCA_032362205.1 Clione limacina | reverse complement strand
CATAGCAATATATATAGCGCTTAAATGACCTTTTTGAGTCGATAGTGCTGTAAAACCTTACCAAAAAAAAACAAAAAAAAAACTTCTATTTTGTTGCAAATGTGCCAGGAAAGGGTTATTTTGACGTGTATAATTACAATCATTAAAAGATTACAGGGTTTTGCCCACGTAAACTCCCACCCTGTCCATGGACCCCTCAGGGAGACTTCAGTCCCCTTAACCCCTGGCAAATGTTCAGGCAATTTCATGATTTACCAATTACACCCCTGAAGATAACCAGCCCATAAGACACACCCTTTAACTCTATTGTATATGAAAAGGACATAACAAAATCACAGCACATTTAATTTACAGTGTCACACTGTGTGATTTTTGTGAGACGAAAGAAAAAGATTGCCTGACACTTTGTTCTAATTCTTTCCAGCTGACTGCCTCTTCACCAACCATCATGACCAAAGCAGCAATGGATCTTGTTCATGGGATGTTCAATACTTCTGTATGCAACTCTACCATGACTGAAGAATTTGCATCCTTTCAAGGTAACCCTACATTGTCAATGCAAAACTGCTCAGCATCTTTAGATGTCACTTGTTCTTATTTCCATCATTTTTATGCTGCTTGGGTCACTCGAGGTAAAGTGGATTGTTAAGTGCATTGAGCTAGTCCGGGAAATGCACTACGTAAATGCTCTCTATTATTACCGTAAAATCCTGTAGATACTGCAACCTTTTGGGGTCATAAGATGCATACCCAAAGGCACTAGTCACACTATCTTTGGATAACCAAACAAAATCACTTTTTTAAAGGGCTGAAAAAAACTTAAATAAGCAGTAAGACTTACGATTGACCGTGTCCGTCATTTTTATTTAAAGGGTCCTTAGAAACTGTTCCATAGAGTAGCATCCCTTTCATTTATTATTGTGTGTTGTCAGTTATATGTGAACATATTTAACCGTTATTGATATTTTTTGAGCGGTACACAAATGGAACTCACTGTATTAAAAATACTGTGTTGGCAGTGTGTTACAAAATCAGTCATTACACAAACGCAATGGATACAACATTGCCTTAACCCAAGCGAAATAGCTACACTGCTTGGTAGAAGTTAAAAGTTATCAAGTTTGCTGAAGAAAGTAATAATTGTGCAGCAGCAAGACAGTTTTCTGTTGGGGAATGTGTTATTCGTTTATAGAGAAAGCAAAAGACTGTGATAGAGACTATGCCAAAATCGAAAAGAGCTCTACGTTTCACCAAAACGCCTTATGAAAAGTAAGAAAAAGACTTGCTAGCTTAGGTCAGTGAGTTGCGTGAATCAGGTTTCGTGAATCAGGTTACATAGTAACTAGAATGGCCATACGCACTGGATGGGGAAGAGGATGCCGCTCTATTTTAAGATTTTGTTGACGGAAGTGGAAGAATGCAATGAAGCAACAGGCATCACTGACGATGAGGCAGAGGACCTGTATAACACAGATCCTCATGTCATTGATGAATTCATAAGGCACATTTTTGTGACGATGATGAAGATTAATATGGATTTTAGATGTGAAGATAGTTTTAGACGATTTTAAACTTTTTAAGAATAAACACATTTTTGGTGTAAATATAAATACTTTGAACTGAGGCAATAACAAATCAAGCATCATGTTGAGGACTAGACAATCATGGTCACAGTATCTGTGGGATAGCAGTATCCTCAGGTTTTTACGGTTTTGTTGTATGTTCAAAATAAAATTATGAATTTTTTTGTGAAATCAGGTGAAATGGGTAAAAAAAAGTAAAAAAATTGCTTAAACAAAAAAATACTATTGACCTGCAGATCCTTGGAGATAAGCTCAATGCAAAGACTTAAACTGAATCTATCTAGCCTCTAGTTAGGGAAAGGGTTGCATTAATACAAGTTAAGCCATTTTCTCTTTTCTACTCACAGCACCTCTCCCCCAACCAGTCCCTCAGGTCAACCAGGCATCAGGGGGGATGCCATTTCAGATTTGTGAAGACCCAACAACACAGATTACACAGCCTCCTGAAGTCAGAGGCTTGCAATTTTATCATGATGAATCTGCTGATGGAGAGAACCAATTGTAAGAATTTATTTTTACCCAAGTGCTGATTTTTCTTTTACTATACTAATGTGTGCAGAATTCTTAAAAAACAAGAAAATTTTCAATCCAGATCATGGTGTTTACCTTAAGTGTTGGTTTATATTTCAAATGGCAGCTGCCAACTCAAATCGGTTTTGGGCAAGAGCAAATTAAGAAGACTGATCTTTGGAAAGAGTCTGCTTTAGACACTCGTGTTTAAAAACCAAAAGTTTCAAGGATGTTAAAAATCGGTTGGTGAAAAGGAATTTGGAACAGGTCTTGGTTGACTTGGTAGAAAGTACCAAAGTGCTTACAGTGACTTGAAGACTTTAACCAACTTCATTCAACAATCACTTAAGTCGATTTTTGGTGAGAGCACCAACCGTGTTCAGGTCATTTAAACCCACCTGGCCTGTGATAAAAAACGTACACCAAAATATGATTCTATTATTGCTTAAGCCTACCTATTAAAAAAATTCCACTTGGGTTTGCACTTAGTTCTTGATTATCTCTTGATCTCCAAAATCGTCTTGACTTTAAATTGTAAAATCACAGATTTGAAGTAAACTTTCAGGGATGTCATTCCTAACCTTCTTTGAATTTGAAATAACAGACTGAATATTGACTTAAGTGTCTATTTTTATGTCCCTGTGTTTTCAATGGTGTAATGCTTGACTTAAAGCTTTAACAACCATATTATGATTACTTGCTAAATTAGTTATATAAACTCTTATGTACTTTTTTCAGCATGGGGTCAAATGTCAAATTACCAAAGAACTCAGAGAATAAAGTTCCCTTGGGGTTGAGGTCAGTTGGAAGTAAAGGTGCTGGATTACAAATTTACCGTGATGAGCCACAGCTTATGGACCAAGAAAACTGTATACATCCTGGATTGACTTCAGCTGCCAAAGGAAATGGGTTACAGATCTACTGTGATGATGTCCAGGACAGTGAAGATCAGTAAGGAGTTTTAGTGTTTCTAATGGGATATTATAATAATAATAATAATAATAATAATAATAATAATGACACTTATATAGCGCTTTTCTTTTAGAGTAAGCCCAAAGCGCTTTACATATATTACCCCTGACAGGCAGAACGGAGACACACATGTACATTCGTAGTATACAAGGAATCGACCGATTAACCTTAGTAAGACTCAAAGACATTTGCTTCAACGGAGACACACATGTACATACAGTGTATACAAGGAGTCGACCTGTTAGGCGCCAGCCTTAGTAAACTTACAGAGCCTATAGGTCAGGTACCCAAGTCAACTGCTGGGTGGGCAGGCGGAGCACGATAGCAAATTTTTCACTGTGAAAATTTTGTCCCGTTGCGGGGGTCGAACCCACAACGCTTTGAGACGACTGGCTCTTGAGTCCGACGTCTTAACCACTCGGCTATCTGCTCCACTATATAGCTTTTCACATTTCATAAGATGTGGACTGCTTATGTGAGGACTATTATTTTAAAGGTGAAATTTGTAAACACAACGTTGTAATTTGTTGTAACACTTTTCATCTCAATTATAAACATAAAGTAATTGTGCGGTTTTATTCTAAACCATGGAGTACAGCAAACTTTTCTTCAGTTTTTCATAATTTTTCTAGACTTGTTTTTTACACTCATCAAGATAGTTACAGTTGTTTGGTGCATCATTTTTAAGAGCTTTTGGTTATTTCATATGCAATATTTTTCTGTCTAGGTTGAATTCAGAAAAGGTGAAATCAAGAGTGAGAAGAGGTCTTGGTTTTGCTTCTTCAAGTTCAGGAGGGTTCTCTGAGGATGTTGAGATGTCTGGCATGGACAAGGAGGTAAAGATAATTGATCAAAAGTTATAAGAGAGAAATAATTTCTGATAAAATGAATTTGATGATTTTTCAATTTTGAACAGCAATTAGTTGACAAAGTTGCATTGATAGACAGATAAGGCTGTAACTATTTTCTAAACAAAATATTATAAAAGCTCCATAGTATATGAAACTAATTACAATGTAATTTCAAAGAATAACATTATTGTGAAAGTCCATTCCCATATGTTTTTAATCACATTCAGTTTTGAAGGCAAGCACTCCATGTTACAAAGTTTTGCATACAGAAAATTTACGTTGAAGCAACACTGGTAAAAATGTCTGCTCTAAGGACTGATAGAATGCTCGTTGCACATAATGTGTGGTCTATCTGTATGGCTTGTTTTTAGTGCCATTACGTCTTTATATTGTGCATATGGTTTGCTTGTAGTTTTGGTTTCCTTAAGTAGGCATTTCATACCTACAAAAGTCAAGTATTTTCAGTGCTTCTGATCAATTATTACAAAGGTCAAATATGATTCAAGTGTTATTTTATTTTTTGCATCAATCTTGTGGAAGCTTTTATTTATTTTGTTTGGTTTAAAATGATCCCTTTGCTTTAGAAAGATCATTTTTGATTTTCAGCACTTATAATTAAAAATATGATATTTTTGCATGTCTGTTTTTTATTTTTCCTTGAACAGCTAAATACACTTGCTTGTGACTTCACAATTGAGTGTCAAGCTAGGGATGATGTGACCATTGCTGGTCTTGACAGCTTTAGTGTTCATGCTGGGGCTGCTTCTACTCCATACGCTGTAAGTCCTTTCGTTAATCAAGATGGCTACCAATCTTTTAAAACCTTAGAACTTTTTACCTCTAAATATTTTCTCAATTTTGTTTTTATTAAAGCACAATGCTGTTTATAATTATACAGTTAACTGTCTTATTTTGGATCTCATAACAGCTGTTGTTCATAATCACAAAAAATACTCATTTGGCTTTTATTCTACAGGGGAGAGATAGACTTTTAGAGCTTTGTGCATTGTTCTCTAGGATTTTCATTTAAGTGGTAGGCTGTTCATAGCCATGATACAAGGATAAAGAATGACTATATAGGAAAATAATAATTGCAGAAGAAATTGAAAATGTTATTCCATACTGGAGAATAATTATGTTCCAAGAAGGGTTAACAGATATAGTATAGAAATCAATAGATATAGTACATAAAGTATAACAAATAATGTGCTTTGTTTATTTTCACAGAGACAGGAAAAGGCAGATATCACAGATGATGAAAATTCAACAAAAAATGCTCCAGTTGCCACACCTTCTCTTGCCGATACCTATGCTACTCAGAATTTAAGGTATATCTGCTTTATTAACCCTTAGTATACATTACACAGGCAAGTTATGGAATTCAAATCATTTTTAATGTGTTGTGGATTAAAGAATATTTGTAAAAACGGAATATATATGAATTTCAGTTGTTGTGCAATCATTTGACATATGAATGACTTTAAACTGATGCAGATTCTAATTCAGGTGGAAATTTTGCACATCTTTCAGAAATTTAAAAAAAGAAAAGAAAAATAGATTCGGCACCATATGATAGTGGGAAAGAATGGATATATTATGTATGTGGGCAATCTTAGGCATGTGTGAGTTTTGTAAAATGATATGCAACACTTGGTGAATTAAATATAAGTGATAAAATTTAAAATGAAATTTGATTTTCACCAGTCATTTTCTGTCAACAAATAATGAAATGATCTTTTCCACTGCTTAGATAATAGATCTGGGACAAATTCCAAGCATTAAAAAGACATTTCTGCTTCAGGCACATTCTCAGACTTATAAATACTACTGGTTTATGGTCGTGGGCAGAAAAGCCAAATGTCAATGGATCGATATAGATAACAGCAATGATACAATCAGTCTACCCTAGTCTTCTTCTACTTCTTCTTTCTTTTGTTCCCTTACATCTTGAACAGAGTCAATTTGATGACTGAATTTTGCATTAGCAAGCTACTTTTACTCAGTCACATTTTTGCTGAATACATGTTCTGCTTAACATTTTGGTGCTTCCCTTTGCAGAGAGGGCATCAGCTGTCAGCTATCCTTCTCTCAAGAGGTACTCTTTATTTCAACGGTAAGAGTGCTACAGTTTATGGGTAGGACTTTTGAATTTGACCCGCATGTTGCCTAAGTTTCCTTCGATCTTTAGCGTGCGCAATGTTCCCACTGTACCTAGGTTTTATTGTCCGTCTTAGTGCACCATCATGCTATCAAGAAGGACTTAGGGTTCAAGCAATCATTAATAATAAAATATATTTTACATGAGTTGTATGCACCTTCACCAATAACACAAGGGCCACTTTCTACAAATTTTCAAATATGAAATTTTGTCCAATTGTAGGAGTCAAACCCACAATCTTTTGAGACTGCCAGATCTGAAGTTTGCCGCCTTAACTAACTAGCAATACACCCCTACGTCTAACTGATTAGTCTGTATTGTATATAAAATTTTAAAAATCTCATTCGAAAGACATATTTAACATATAATGGATGATTTTTATTTTGTTTTCTATAACATTGCAGTCCAATCTCAGAACACAGTGAGGGGAGTGATGAAAGCAAATCTTCCACTAACCACCAATCACATGGGCCGTCAAATGTGACCTTGAGATCACGACATGGCAGCCAACGCTCTACAATTCATGCACCCATTCCTGAAGATGAAAGCCCTCAATTGGAAGAAGACGACAGGTTTTTGAAATTTCTGAAAATATGTTTTTTTTTATATTTGTTTCAGTTGTATAACGGTATCACAATTGGTATTTTTATTATGCTGAAATTTAAATCTTTTGAAAAAAGTAGTGTATTAAAAAAAAAAGTAAAAATTAAAAAAAATCTTGGCTAAGTTTATGCTCATTAAAAGCTATTTTGGTAAATCAAACTATTTTAGGAATGTAGCACATAGAAATAAATAAGACATAATTTTTTTAATTTTTTTATTTTTGTACATTCTTAATTAACCTCATTTTTTGCTAACAGAAAACATATTATTTCCCTAGGGACTCAAGTATGCTGGATGCTGAAAATCTTGACGCTACATACCACCATCAGATTGACACGTCTGCTTATGTCCACATTCCTGATGACAGGGAGTCTGCACTACTATCTACCTCTATCATGGTCGATCCACAGAATCCCTTTGATGAAGAATGTATAGGTAACAATTTATGAAATCTTTTTTGCTTGAGGAGATAATGAGAATATAAATTGACACTGGAACTCAACTGCTGCTTTTTTAAGATAACCAGGATTTATTTCAGTCTCTTCTGAAATGTAACAGTATAGCCTGGGCGCGGATGAAAATACCCCTTGTAACAGTATGCAGAATATTTTTTTTAGTTTTTGATATATCAATACATCTAGACTCAAAATCGAGGAGCTGCAACTTTGTCATGATTGGGGAATTTTCACAATTCTGATCACAATTACTGACCAATGGTCAAAAACTAAAAATGATCAGGAATGGTTGCAAATGAAAGGTAGAACTGAGATGATGATTATAGATATGTATTTGTTTTTATCAGATTTGTCACGGCGAATACATGTTTTTAATGAACCCATTTGTTGAACTTCAATCATAAGTAAACTAGAAATGCATCACATCCGTTTTTCAGCACTATTTTTAAGACTCAGCATCCTTTTTTATGACGTCTCACTGGTCAAATTGGACCATAAAAGTAAAGTAAAGTTTCCCATACCCATCACTGAGCTTTTCAGGTAATCAGGAGTTAAGAGTCCCGACTTTTTAGACAACGGCATTCTAAGTTTGTTATTGCTTTCCTCACCGACTTTACTTCGCTTGACCTGAAGAGGTTAGCTACTCGTTTTCGCAACTGGCCGCAGAGTCGACGGGGTCGATGTTTTTTTCAAATTGGACCATAACTCAGGACAAAATCACCAAACTTCATAATTAATTTATCATTGGTTCTTTTCATGTCAAGTACGGCTGCAGGGCACAGTGCTTATGACATCACAGGAAGATTATCAGGATAAGAAATATGTTATCAGGAGTTTAATAAGATATTATATTTTTAAGCTTGTCAAGAAATCATAATGTATACTGTTTTAAGCTCTTGATTTTGTTCAATTCTCACTAATCTTTTACATCTGTGTTTCTATCATTCAACAGTCAAACTCCTGGCATCTCTTGATCCGCCTTTATCACAGTACCCAAACTTCGGGGCATTCAACTACTCAGCTCCAGATCTAAATGACATAAGATTTATTGAAATAGGTATGTATAGATCACTTATATAGGTCCTTTTTATCTATTGTGCACAGAAGTAGTTTGAGCAGGAATAGGATTGATTTGTGGTTAGATGAATTTTTCAACTTGTCATGTATCAAATAAACTTAAAATAAGGTAAAAAGAAAATTTAGTGCAAGCAGAGCGACTGCTCATGGGTAGTTACAATCTAGCACTTAGTACTATTTCAGTGGATATTCCTTCCTTTGTGTAAATTTGTGCAGCACCAAGTAAGAAAAGGGTTGAATAAATAATCACAGCAAAAAGCGATATCATTCAGAGGTTTAAAGGTATCTCAAGAGAGAAGTGACGATTTGTTAATTGAAAGTTAATAGAAGATGAAGAAAGCATAGTTAAAAGACTTACAGGAGGTATAAGTTTTATTCTTTTTTCTTAGTCATGACTGACATTTTCTTATCAGGGGCTGCTGAGTAAGATTTTCTTTGATGTGACACCCCTGTACTATTTGCTCTATTTATTGTATCTCAACACTTTCAGGATCTAAGTATTTATTTTTAGAAATGCAATCTGATGTTGTTCCCTTCTTTGTTTCCTATACTCAGACGACAGACATTTAAACATAGATTGTCAACTAGGTAAAGGAGGCTATGCCAAAGTGTACAAATTTTTTGAGATCATGCTGGACTTGGATGATACTTCTGACGACACTTCTGATGGAAGTTCTGGTGCAAAAGTCTTCAAAGTGAGTCATGCTTTTTCTAGTTCTGTAGTTGGTGTATGAAATCAGTGTCTAAACAGGCTTAAGACATTTTTATCTAAGGTCTTTGTGATAAGAATAAGTATTTTCTCCTTTTTTTAAAAATATTTACACGTATATGTTATGAAATGATAAGTACATTTTTTTCTTTGATCAAAGATTTATATATGATATAATGAATTAATTAGTTATATTATTTTATGATGAACACAAAATAATGCATTGTGATTTTGTGACATTCAATGGGCTTATTCTGACTTCAGCCCTTCAAATGACCACAGAATACAAAACTGACCATTGAGACTAAATTAAAAATATGTAAATCATTGTCAGTTTAATGGCTGTAATGTAATCTTACCAATAGAATGTGTTGAGCTTCAGACAATAAAATAAGCTTTAGGTATTTTTTATCTGGCTTTTTTTTAATAAGCCAAATGTGTCTTATGATCTTTAATTGGCCATAACAGAAAAAAAGTCTCATAAATTCGCATTAGACCAGAGATTTTTACCTATTTGCATGTTTGAAATACAACAATGATTTGTACAAATGTGCAGGTTCAGACCCCACCTTGCTACTGGGAGTTTTATGTCAGTTGTGAACTACATAGAAGACTGGGACTACTTGATGCACCTTTTAAAGTGGTGAGAAATGTTTTAGATAATCTCTCTTTTAGAACTTTTGAAATGGGCATATAAAAAATATGTTGTTTCTAACATTCCCTGTAGGTTGGTATTTTTTAGCATCGGAATGTTGTTTTTCCTTTTTCACTTAATCAACTTACTCTTTGCTGAATGCTGATAGTTTGCTTAGTGTGTTTATAGCAAAGGAACTTCAAAAGAGTATAATAGAAACTTGTATGTCCAGCTACAAGTGTAATTTTAGATACAATGAGAGTGACCAAAAAGGGAACACAACATATTTTCCTATATGATTATATGAAAAGTATGACCCCAAAAAGAACATGTTATACCATGTGTTAGTAAATATTAACTAGTCATATTTTGCAACATCTTCCAATTATAGATGAATATACCTTATTCAAATATTTTAATTTTTCTCTTTAAAAAGATTTACCCAAATTTGTCCTAAAAAGGATCACAACAGACATTGTCGAGCTACCAATTTTAGCGCCATGATGCTCAAATTTCTTGTTGTTTGATTAAAACTATTAGTTGAGTCTAAAGGTCAAACTGGTTTGTCAACTGTAGTTTATGTAAAAATGCCTTTTGACTCAAAGAAAAAGAATAAATGTCAGAATCTATTCTTAGCCTTTTGACACTTATTTGTTACTAGGATACTTTTCTGTACAAATTAAGCTTTGGGAAAATCTTATTTCTATTCATCAAAACCTCAATATGGGAAGGAAGGGTATGCATATGTTCTATACATAATCTCTACTATTTTAACTCTAAATAACTCAATATTGTACAGAAAATATTCATTTTTATTGAGGAAGCTAAGATTTGAACATCCCAATGTGAGGTTATTTGTTGCACATTATACTCTAACTGTTTTTAGTATATTAATATTACTACTTTCTAACTGTGTAAATTGAATCTGAACATGCTTAGTAACTCTTATTTTACAAAAATCCCTCTTTTTCTTTAGACTCCTTCATTGATGAAAATTGAAAGAGGATATTTCTACCAGGATGCAAGTTTCTTGGAAATGGGACTGTTAGGCAATGGATCTTTACTGGTAAGTATGGGCTTCTTATTCCAGTAGGAGTTGTGGTTGAGCGTCATACTCGACTATGTCTACTTAGCACTAGAGAATCATCTGTGTTCCCTAATGTGAGATGTGGGGCAAACTGTGACCTGCAGAGGCAGCCACAAGTTTAACACTGAATTGTTAGGATAACATTTTCCAATAATGTTTACCTTGCTTGGGTACTTCTCAGACTCATCACACAGTCTCCTTGTTTCAAGTTTTAGGGATCAATGGTATATAGCACTTCTTCATATTGGTCTTTTCAAGGCACAAACTTCTAATTCTGAGTGATCAACGTCAGATGAATGACTTCTTAGGTTATCCTAGTTTTGACACATAGTTTTGTACATCCTCTCAGGATTCCCTCTAACAAAAATTCACCAAGGATAAGAATAATTGATTGGCACCCTGCATCAAACAACATGACCAGCCAATCAATCGTAGCTGTGATTAAACAAGAGACATTCTATCCTGGGCAGTTGAGAACGGCTAAGCACTCTAAGCACAGGTTATAGAGGCCAATCAGCTGGCCTCAGGTTGTGAAGAATTAAAAACATGTCTTTTGATTCTTTTATCATTTTAATGTAAAATATCAAACATGTTTTAAAAATTCTTACTTTTGACAGAATTATTTTTCTGTGGAACTGATGTGACACAAGGAAAATCACTGCCAGAATTTTTAACAACTTGTTGGAATGAAAATTTGTGACAAATTATGTGATCTTTTTCCCCACAGGACCTAGTCAATTTATACAAAAGTGACCGTCACCTGCTGGCAGAAGTTGAGCCATTTGCCTGTTTGCTCACTATAGAATTGCTACACATGTTTGAACAAATCCATCAATGCCAGTTTATCCATGGAGATGTGAAACCTGACAACTTTATGCTCCTTGACTTGTGAGTAACTCACTGTGTGTGTGGGGGGGGGGGGGGGGGGG
>JAUUEB010471931.1:0-11568 GCA_032362205.1 Clione limacina | reverse complement strand
TAGAAATTCACAGCGAAAACAAAATTTCTCACAAGTACTGAACATGTATGCAGATCGGCACGTTTTCACATCGATTTGCCAGCATAATTAACGTGCCCTCGGCACTCGAATTCCTGTCCATGCCGATCTGCAAATTGCGAAAATACATGCCGGCACGTTAATACGGAAGTCGAGACTACCCATGTCTGTGACCAACACTGAACAGTTTAAACAATGCATAGTCAGAGAGACAGTTCATGAGCTCTTTTTAATGAAGTATGTGAGTTGGACTAGCGACTAACGAGATATTTTAAGACCTTTTTTCAAACTAACATCTGTAGAGTGATTTGGAGTCAGGGTACTCTGCAGTTGCAAAGGCCAAGATGTGAAAAATCTTATTTCCTTACCTTCAAAATGTTGCGCCTGAATGTGATCACCTCTAAATCTTTGTTTTCATTGAATTCATTAACAGGTACACCAATCAACATGCCTGAAAACAGATGTAGAAAATATTCTTGTTTATGTGATAAATATGTGCGACACTTATGAGATTAAAAAAGACAAAAAGACACTTTGTATAACTAGTCAAAAAGGTGACTCATTTGAATGAACAATGTCATATGACTGCATGGTTAAAGTCAATAATACACTGCAGGTTAATTAGAATTGTCTATAACAGACATTTTTAGAGAAATTTCAACCTTTTGACTGTTTGCAAATGTCTTACATGATTTCTTAATAACATACTATATTTTCCTTCATATTTCACATGTACATACCAATTTCATAATTGAGCATTTTCTCAGGACGGTTTCCTCTAGGTTCCATAACTTTCAAGATAGGCTGGAATAGGCGCAGATCACAGAGCCGTCTCGTCTCATCATAGAATTCTTCTCGCATTGCATCTTGAGTGATGGCAAGAAAAATGTATGACTCTGGTTCCATTAACTTTTTGAAGAGTGGATATTTTTTTGCCTCCTGTGAAACAAAGAGAGATAATGAAACTAACAAGACAAAATCCCTAAAGTAAAATACAGCGGTGTGTTGCAGTAGGTTCAACATTAGTTTAGTTAGTTATTAGTTATACGAGTTAAATTTTGCTGTCTTTAGTATCCTCATCGTGAGCCATCATTAGACTTGCAGATCTCCAACCATCTGGGTTTTGGGCAAGGTACTGAGAAGACTTTTGACCCAAAGGTCCTCAGCACCAAGTTGGTTAGTTCTAAGTTGTCAGCAGTCAACCTCATGCAGCAGCACCGGGGACCCTCAGGCCCTTCTCAGACTTCCTCTTTTCATGACTAAACAACCTCAGTAACCTTTGTTATTGGTTGTACACCTGGCTGGCTAGTCAGTAGAAGTTTTCAAAATAATAATAATTAATAATAAACAGCATTTATAATGCGCATTTCTATTTTTAAAAAGTACTTAAAGCGCAGTAAATAAAAAACAAAAATCAACAACCATACAGAGTGAATAACATAATATGACAATTTTTCAGCAGTCACTCATTTAACAATGATGTACAAGAATATATTCAGTCATACAAATCTATCAATAATTCCAACTCAAATTGTAATTATGAAAGAAAACATCCATCTGGCTTTACTTGTCTGCGAATAGTGCAGTGTTGTTTGAAGAAATTCAGGGGCCTTTTGCCCCTTCTTGGCTTAAAGACTGTCTCGCTCAAAACCAAGGATGATCTATATTGGAGCTGTATTCAACCTGTTCTTCTGTATGAGAGTGAAACCTGGCCTTCAAAAACGGAAATCACTCAGAGACTTGCCAGAAATGAACTGTCTATGGTCCGTTGGATGTGTGGACTAGAAATGAATCCTCCAGTGAAGAACTACTGACCAAAGTTGGGGTCACCTCTATCACAGAGCTAATGCGCCAGAGTATGTTTCGTTGGTATGACCACATGGCAAGAAAAGATGAGAGCAACTGAGTAAAGAGAGTCCAAAGAATGGACATGCCAGGCTATGTAGGTAAGGGCCGTCCTAGTCGTGGAGTGAGTCCTTAAGAGAGGACCTCAGGACCAAACACCTTACATCAGTCACCAGAGATGGCACTAGATCTTCCCGTTTGGCGTAGAACTATTGCGTTGTAAAAAGTCAAACCCACTCAGTACATATGACTGAGAATATGGACATACGACTATAAACGATGATGATGAACAGGTAACATACATTTATATCTATCTAATAACGTCTGTTTTAACTGGTAAGACAAAAAATAATCACCAGCCACAAATCTTTCTTGATGTTCTCAAGGGTGGAGTCCCGAGCACAAAGGATTGGTACTATGACCCCGGTTGGCAGTAAACAGTCCACTGTCACCGATTGGGGCATCAAATGGTGCTCCCATAATTCCCCTGAACTTGGAGGCATCTTGTCACCTTTGACTCCTCACCAATAATCAAATCAAGATGTTAATTCTGGCATCTGCAAGTAAACAAAAACACTTTTCATTGAAATTTCCTAATTAAACAAGAGAGGAATTCATGAATGGCTGACTGACAAAAAGGGAATAATTTTGTTTATTATGATGAAAACAAGCAGTGTAAATGTTAGCAGGTAATTGTGGAGCAAAATAGCCGAGTAGTTAACAAAGCAGACTTAAGATCTGGCCGTCTTATAGCGTTGCATGTTCTTTACAAACTTTACAGTTAAACAGAAGATCAATGTCACAAAGGTGTTCATACTCCTTTTTGTTTCAATCCATTGAGCAACTTACATCCATCCAATAGTTGCAACGGTCTCAGCTCAAGGCACCAGAGTCTCCTACTGGGCCATTTCACCGAAAAGGACCATGCATTTAAAAAATAACAACAATCACGTCTATTACGTAGATGAAAACTCAGGATTATTGTTTTGCTGTTTATTATTAATCAGTTAAAGCGCTAAATTTCTCAAAAAAAGAAGAAAAGACGGATGTTGTATTAACTGACCTATCTCCGGCCGTGTCTTTTGTTTATGAAAATGATTGATGTGTAACATACTATGCCATTATGTCTATCATCGTTTCTTTTTTGTTGTTTAAATCTTCAGCTCTTCATTCGTCTGGTAATAACTTTTGAAATAAATCCAACTTCAAACAGTTTTGAACTCACAAAAGCTGGAAATAAAAGGCTTGTCCTTGTCCCAGCTTTTTTCTCAAAATTTTGACTTACACTTAAACTTAAAATAATTTGATACCCCTTCCACTTTCCCCTATTTTTAAATACTGTTTTTAAGATCTTTCCTGTGATTGAAAGCATATTAATTTCCGAGTATTACATCTAGGATAAATAGGTGTCTGCTATCCAGAAACCTATTACGGAAAAGCATGCAGAAACCCCACCAGCTTAATTGACCTAGATCTTGATTAACTCACGTAGTTTCAATGAACCAGTGACCTCTTGGGATGAAAAAAACATCAATGTGTGTAGTGTAGTGATCAACAATAAACACAGCTACTGTTAATATTTTTTTAATAATATCCGATTTCCTGAGCCTGAAGGCAGCCGAAGTTACACGAAATGACTACATTACTTTACATTATCGTCACATACACAGTTTCTGCAGATACACAGTTTTCGCGACCTACTTTTATAGATCGTCTGCAAATTTGAAACTGACTTAAAAAATGATCAAACAATGTGCCACTGGTCAAGTTATGATTTATCTACATAATAAACACATAAACTGAAGTGGGCCTTTATTTTTTAAGATTCTATGAAGTTTTTAATGGATTGGCATCTCATTTTCTTAACAATTTTAACATCGCGGAAAAGTAGATAGATCTATTCTACATTTACATCACATCATCAGCCTCAGCAATTTGTTTGGTTCAGCTTAGGCTTAAATTTCATACAGTTATCACTCTTTCAGTTTCATTAGAAGATAAGCATCTCAGGTCTCAGGGAACTCACAATTAGGATGCATCCAGTGTATACTTTCCTAATTGGAATATGAAAAGACTGTCTAGTGGAATTGTTTACTTCAATGATGCTGAGTTTCCGTGTTTTGTTTGTCTCACTTCCTGTTCCTGGTTGTCAGAGAGTTTGTTAAGTAGGACAACTTATTAAGTACCATTATTCACTAACCCAAATAAATTTGGTTAAAGAAGAACACAATCGTACTTTATAAAAATATAAGTTAAAGCCAATTTGACTGTATGTTAAAATACAAGCTAAATTATGAGGCTGTTCATTATTATTAGTTGTAACCAAGGGGCTGAAGAGAGGAAGCATCCTCCCTACACATTGTCTCCCTTAAACTGACTGATTTGAAACGAGTGTCAAATTCCTTGACTTGTTTCCCTTTTTACCACCTTTCGCCATAAGACCTTATCACTAGCTATCACTTTCAAACTTTCCAATCCTTTCTTCTTCAGAGGGGTCTTTATCTTGTATTCTTTGAGGGTGTTCTTTAGGTCTTTGGTGATGATTGAAATCCAAGTCTTGTGTTGTCCGCCTACCGGTCGAGGATGGGGGGTCATGAAGTACTCAAGGGCTTTCTGTGCTGGTGTGTCTGGATGTAATCTTAGAATATGGCCAAGAAGGGAGAGTCGACGTTTTCTGATTTTCTGGCTGAGTGGAAATTCTTGTGTGAGTGTGTAGAGTTTTTCAGATGAAATTTTCTTGGGGTACCTGATGTTGATGGCAATTCTTAGCAACCTGCGATGGAAGGAGTTGATTTTATCTTCAAGTTTTGAGGTCAGCGTCCAAGTTTCCGAATTGTACAAAAGTAGGGGCTCAATATATGTTCTGTAGATACGAACTTTGTGACCAATGCTGAGACGTTTTGATTTAAAATATTTGGTGAACTTCTTTATGGGGTCCCACACTTTAGCTTTTCTGGTGTCTATGTCCTTCTTTGTATCTAATTTTGTGCCGAGCAACTTGATGTCTTTGTAGCTTGGTTCGGGTGTGGGCATTTTGGGAGGAATGAGCCAATCTAGTGGCGACCAAAGAATTCTGTCACCTGGGTCTTGCATAGGTGGAGGAGGAGGTGGTGGAGGGGGGCGCTTATCTGGTGCTTCTCCTTCCTCAGTTTTGGTTTCATTGACATGGAGATTATATTTCTTGAGCTTTTTGGGTACTTCTGTCTTTGTCTGTGTTCTGTGGTCCTTTGAAGTGCTAGCAAATGTCAGATCATCAGCATAGTAGACTTCAAGGAAGGCCTTCAGGTCTTGAGTGACTTGTTCATTTGGCTCGTCTTGTAAGGCACATGCTAAATAAAATATAAACAGAACGGCAGACAAACAGTCACCTTGGCAGATGCCTACATATGTTGGGAATTCTTCACCTGTTTCTCCGTCTAGGGTTACTTGCAGAAGTGGCCTGTTAGTTAATATGCTAAGGAGGTGGATTTCATCATTATCTAGGGTTTCTTGGAGATCTTTCATCAGGATTTTGCGGTTGACCGTGTCGAAAGCTTTACTCATATCGAGTAGTAAAATATGTATGTCGTAATCAGAAGATGTAATTGCCTTGTCTATTAATAATTTCAGGGCTAGCACCTGTTCGGTCGTTCCTCGACCTTTTTGATAAGAGGCTTGTGATTTGGGTATTCTTTTTGACAGTCTGTCCCAGATTCTATCCAGCAGGGCTATGGTAAGTAGTTTTCTTAGGATGCTTAAAAGTATTATTGGCCTAAGGTTTTCAGGTGGTCCTTTCTTTTTGCCGGGCTTTGGAACTGGATGTAATATACCGTGTGTTAGGGCTTTTGGAGCATCCCCTGTTGCTGCAGTAGTGTTGAAGATTGTGGCTATTTGTTGGTAGGTTGACATTGGTGCGTGTTTAATAAGTTCTGCTTTTAGCTTGTCTGGTCCTGCGGCTTTTCCGTTGTTGAGTTTCTTTGCTAGTTTTTCAATTTCAGTGCTTGTGAATTCATTTTTCATTGCGCAGGGGGGAACGTTCATATATTCTTGTTTCATTTCTTCAGGGGCTAGAGTCTTTTTGAAATATGTTGAGATGACCTTAATTTTATCTTCATTGGAGCCAGGAATGTTGCCTTTTTCATCTTTCACTATTATGGACGACTTTGTGTTTCTATTAGAATTTTGCAGGTCTCTTATTACATAGTGATATTTTGTGTTGTCGTCTTTGATGGCTTCTAAGTTTTTCATTTTCATGTCTAGCTCTTTCTCTTCATTTTGCTTTAGCTTAAGATTGATTTTCTTTTGGAGCCCTTTTCTTTCTACTTCAAATTTCTTTCTTACCTCATGGGAGTTGCAGCCGCTGATGTTTACTTTAAGACGCTGTCTAGTATCCTTCACGAACAGGGTGAAACTCTAAATAGATGGGTTTTTTAATTATTGTTGGTACCAAATTGGGAAGCAGGAGAGCAGAAAATAGACCGGGGCTCGAGATCGCTGAGGCAATCATGGTCATGCATTGGGTCACATAGAGGGAAAGGAAAATAAGAAGAAACAATATGTTAGGGAAAAGATATAAAAAAAAATCAAGTAAAAGGTAAAATATAACTTACCCTGTCAATTAAGAAAGATATATGGGTTTCTTTGAATAAATTCATTTTCATTTGGAGAGCATATTTTGATAGGAAATTGCTCTGAGATACACAATGACCTTCTGCTGTCCTGATGTTATGCTAATTAAATCTTGTGCTTGTGCATCATTTTTATTTTCAAATGTTTAATTGCATCTCCAGAGTCTGATAAAAGTGTTCCTTCGTGACCCGCTGACTACACATCTGGTAGATGAGAATTGTCGGATACTTCCCAACAGTGGTTTTATCAGGTAAGTCTGATAAAAGTGTTCTTAAGAAAACTGTTGAGTACTGACTTTTGCAAGTTGGTTATTTGCCTGTTTGGGTGCAAATACTAGTGTACAGGGAGAGGTGTCAAGTTTGACTAAAGTATGTTGGATTTGGGCTGGTGGTCATGATTTGGCTGGAGTCTGAATAAAAGAAAGACACCACCCTTTTAAGAATGAAAAATATTCATACTACTATTAACATCAGTCAACGTCATTCCTAAGTAAAAAAATATTCTTCAGTGGTGGTGGTGGCTTTCGAGAACAACCTATACATGTGCATCTTTTGATTAAAGGTTTTGTTTTGTTCAGGATTTCAGTTCCTATTTTTTTTTACCCACAACCACAACTGCCTAAGTTGAAAATTATTACACATTGAAACAATTTTTTTCGATTATCTCAAAACCTCAAAAATGTCCGTAAGCCACAGTGGAATAACATTGATGAAAGAGTTTATTTTTAATATTTTTACCTGTAGTTGGTTGCTTACTTGCCTTGCGTACAACAGGTGTATTAACATTTTTTTAAATCAGGGGAAGATGCTTAAAAAATAGTATTTGGCTCAAAGATATATACCTGTTACAGGTAACTTCAAGTAAGTTTATAAGAAGAAATATTATTACCTTCTCACAACTCTGTTTTATTGCTAAAAGTGACGTTTTGATTACATAGTATAGTCACTGAGAATGCTTACTTGTGCTAAGAACCTTGAACATTGTCATACTTTCAACTTCTGTGTATTTATGAGTCCTTTTTGAATATATCAATTTAAATTTCCTTAATCCAGCTCAAATCAGAGCCAATCTGTCTGCTGATTCTTAATTTCACCCAGCAATTTAACTAAAAACGATCTTCCAAAACCACTTTACCGCAGACGTTGTTATCTTTGAACAAAAATGGGCATAGCAGTAATATGAAAGATATAATTATATGTTTATTTGTTCGAATTTACCTTTTTGCGATTCCTAACTGCTTTACACACTCATCTTTTTTATAAACACTTTGAAAAAACTGTTTAAACCTCTTATCTAAGCTTTAAAATGTCATTACCATTAAAAATCATAATAATGCTACTTTCCTAAATTCTTTATTAGTTACTTATGTAAGCAACATGTTTTTTGAACTGTGATTTCTTGCTTGTTTTCACTTGCTTGAGTAGGAAATTTGGTCTTGAATGTGGAGTCCAGAATCTTGTTTTTTTTTGGCTGGAGTATTAGTCTGTTTTGAAGTCAGATTCTGGTCAGATTTGACATCTGGAGTAGGGTTTGATAGCTGGAGTCATAAGACTTTTGCATATCTGTGTTTCACAGCTTGATTAACCATGGGTTTTTGGTCACTGGTTATTAGCCTGGAGACTTCTTCAGATTTTTTTAGTTTATTATTGTTCCTTTGTTTTAGAAAAGTTATTTATTTATTATTTGATTTTATCTGGAAACTGTATTTAAGAAGCAATACTTACATGACATTGAAAAATACTGAGCTTATTTAAATCTAGCCGTCTGTTTTAGATTATCAAAATCGTTTTAACTCCAATGATAAATTCTTAAAAATATTTTTATGTTATCTTTACTATTCTTACTCTAAAAACAACTAACAGCAAATCATTCTGTTTGTTTTAGTGACATCCTTCAACAACGTGGCAAAACAGTTGTAACAGTGAATCACAACCAAGACTCAATACGAGAACTTTTGGGCAGTCAACACATCAACGATAATAACCATTCAGGTAGGGGTGAGTTGAGGACCTAGACACTTTTCATTTGAAAGAACTCAACGCAAATCACAAGATTAGTTGTCAAGCAAGCCTTGAGTACTGTATTCAATCTTGATATGTACACACATTTTAAACATGATAATATATTAAGATGCTGTGTTCAATCCCCTTTATAACCTATTTGTAAGATAAGTCTTATCAACTTCTGTAACGCCATGCTGCTTGCAGTATGAATAGATTGTACAACATGACACCACTCTCAAACTGAGTTTATGTGTTCAGCTGTGTCCTTGTGGAAATTATCTTAATTATTTCAAGTCCCTCTTTTAGTTTCAACTGTCAATAGTTACTTTTCTTTTCTTTTTTAATACTATTATTTAATAGCACCAAAAACTAAATTTGTTGGGACCTCATGCTGTTCAACTTCTAGCATGACGCACAAAGAACATTATACACACTCCATGCTTCTTATTTTATCTGGCAAAAATTCACTGCTTAAATAAGATAAAAAGCTGGGACAAAGGAGCGTACACAGAGAGGGATTTGAACAAGTTATGGTTACACAATGCTATTGCCCTTAGTAACCCTCTAAGTTGTCTAAAATAAACTCAGGTAAAGCCCAAGTTACTGCTGGTTCGACAATGTATGTAATGTCTAAAATAAACAGGCATTTTTGCAATGCAAATTTGATAAATAGATAATTGTGTTTCATTTTGTAGGTATTTGTTTTGTTAGAGGAGACCTATTTTGATGTATAGGGGTGGCCAAAAGTCCAACACTCCCTTGCCAAATCTTAATTGATTGTTGAAATGATACTATATTTGGCACATTTGATAATCAATATGTCTTTTATACTATACCGTTTGCAGAATAAAAATATCTTGATTATTAAGGGTGTGCATAGCAACTCACAGAGAGTACTGTTGTCAGGTTTTTACAACAAAACAACGTAATATCTTGAACGCCAGTAGCCGTAAGTCCCTACCAACCCTTGCCAATTCTTTATTATTTGATAAAATAATACCATATTTACATGCATTACAAGTGGTTTCTGTTGTATATAACCACCGTTTAAAGAAATCAAATCAATGAAGCATTGAGGGTACTGTTATCTTTTTTTATATTCAAATGGCTGTAATATTACCCCTCATGTATTGTTCTGTTACTCCAAGAAATCACTTTATTAAAGTTTTATAAACAAATTCATATTAAAGAGATATGATTTGCTATGTATGCTTAAATTTGTATTAATACAGCAACTAATAATGAACTGACGAGAGGGGGTAGGGAACTTCGAACATGGAGTTGTTTTTATTTCATTCAGTGCAAGATATTACTTTGTTTCATAGTAAAACCTGACAACAGTAAACTCTATATTTTGTTACGCCATGCCCCTTATAATAAAGATATTTTGATTCTGCAAACGCTATAGTATACAAGAGATATGAATTATTAAAATACTAAATATGGTACCATTTCAACAATTAATAAAGAATTGGCAAGGGGGTGCGTGACTTTCGGCCACCCCTATACTTGACAAATCTATGTGCATTTGTTGGCAATGTTATTATGTTGTTCATACCATAATAAAGCTTCTTAAAACTTGTTATGTGACATTTTTACTTCAACCAATCTCATTTCTGATTATCTCATCCTGCCTTTACGAAATTCATGTTTGCAAATGTATCAGAGACATTTAGAGAGAACTGATCAATGTCAACCTTCTCATTTCATAAAAAACCTGTGTGGCAAACATTTGAAAGCAGTCTGGAGTCTGGATGAAAGAGCTTGACGTTCTGTTGTCAAAGCTTTTGAATAATTCTGTTGCAATGAAGAGTATTGATTATTGTATTTGTTTTCTTCCCTGAGGGCAAAATATATAGTAGTGTTAATCTTTTTAATGTCACCACAACCCCCTTGCATTGATGCTTTCTTTTTTTGTCTTTCTTACCTTCCTTTCATTTTCCTTTCATTTTCCTTTCACATTTTATTACAGATTCATTATAAAGAGTTAAATAAGTTCACAAGTTTCATTTATAGAAGTAAGGCACATTTTGTTGTTGATCAGAAGAATTTTTTTTCTTTTCAGTTTTATTACTTCCAATACCTGAGAGGGGGACGCAGAAAAGTATAGGCCTTGTTGTGGTAAGTATGATAGTATGTAGATCAAAGATACAAGATAGAAATAATGTGTAGCCACGTAACTATAAACTAGAAAAATAAGTACTTGTAGAGAGTACAACCATGCACATCAGACACAAGTAACAAAGAACATATAGTAAAAAAAATCAAGGGCCATAACTCTGCCAAAACTGTTTTGTTTTCAAAACATTAACCTGTGAATTAAGCCTCTGTGCAAAATTTCAGATTTCTATCTTTGACGATGGGACACCAGCGTGTTCGCAAAAAATTAACAAAGACATATTGCAAAAAACTCAAAAGGGCCATAACTCTATTTTTAAATTGATTATTCGAATAATTTGGAAAGCTGGTGTTAAATAGTCACTAGAAGGGCCCCTTTGCAAGATTTCGTATTTTTAACACTTAAGATGTGACCACATCGTGTTTTGCCAAATTAATAAAGAACATATAGCAAAAATACTCAATAAGGGCCATAACTCCGTCAATTTTCACAACTATTTCAGGATTTAAATAGGAGAAATTATGTTCATGGTCTATTTCATTCTTACAAATATGAAAGAGCTCCAAACAAAATTGCTTAAGTTTTCGAGTAAACAGACACACAGAAACACACACACAGACACATACACAGACACCTACACACACACAGACACACACACATACACAAGAAGAAAATATACCACTACACAATATAATTGTGTGCGTGGAATAAATCAGTCAATAGATTATACAAAGAACAGAGTATAACAATTTTGTTAAATAAAGACAACGTTTCGGGACAGAAATTATTCTTCATTATTTAATTGTGGAGTGCAGAGAGGTATGACCACAGTAAAACATGGATCGGAAATGTGTCAAATGAAAAGCTATGGGCCCATTCGAGCATTCGCCAAACAATGTAATTAAGTGTCAAAATGAACAATCCAAGTGGCAACTGTTCATAATATATCTGTAACATGATCCCAGGCCTGCTAGT
>JAUUEB010471920.1:0-11569 GCA_032362205.1 Clione limacina | reverse complement strand
AGGCAAGAACTAACCAAACTCTTTCAATCTTTCGGGTTAAGAATCACCCTAGAGACCCAAATGAAGCAGGTGAACTTCTTTTGACTTGTCGGTCTTGGTCCAAAAGAAGTCAAAGCAAGCTAGATTTGGTTTATATAAACAGCTTTATTTAAAATGCAAGATAAATAGTTCTCAATTCATATTATTCATTTTAGGAAAAACGGTAACACTTAAACACTGTTAATACATCGATATTAAAAGCATTCTTGTAAGCCAAACTATTACTTTCAAATCTGAATAGGTTATATTAGTACTGGAATGGGCGGTACGTTATCAAAAAATCTATACGGCCTGGGTTATGCTTCCCTTGAGTAATTGCATTGGTAGTTAAAAAGGAGAACCAATAAAGACGTGGTTTATAAAACTATTTGATTGCGAATAAGACAACAATAGTAAACACATTGTTAACCACCAAACATTATATATTTCAAACAATATATACAACACTATTTCTGATTCTCTTAAGCTCATGGTATTGGTTCTTCAATGGTGTACATAATGCCGATTGCTTATACTAAGTAGTATTAATAGTAACGGACATATAAAACATATAAACATGTTTTCAACATATTAACATACTGTGTACGTATTCTTGAGCTTTTGGTATTAGTCCTTTAGAAAACAATTGATATATATTTGTTTATACAACTGGATTGGTATACTTGTATACAATCTGCATTAATTGAATGAGTTATATACGTTATTTTTATGTTATAGACTATTATATACATTAAAGTGTGATTGGCTTTTAAATAAAGCATTTTCTAAAAAAGTAAAACAACATACAAACTACAGTTGAGATATTTGTGTTCGGCGTTAAGATGGAAATCATTATAAATTGGTTTAGCTTTATTTACACACATAGTAAAATAAGTTGGATACCAAGCGTCAATCTCTTGGTATTAACCAATCATCTGGTTGACGTATTTCGTGCTTTTTGATATTTTCGTTTCATATCTGGTGTGGCTACAGAGGGGTTTAGTGTTATCTCCCGGAGTTACTTTTCACAACGTTAAGGTTGATCTAGCAGCGGGCGTTTTGATTTGTATACATTACCTTGAACATCTTAAATGACTCAAGAAACGTATTTGTTACATATCGAAGGTCATATTTCATTTTTCTGTCATTTCTGACCGTTGTAGCTTATTGCGTTAAACCGAGGTATTTTTGTCGTAAAGCGACCATCTTTGATTTACAAAAATAAAAATGTATAGAACGCCGTTACAAAGATATCTTAGCAATATGGTAATATTTTACATTAAAATCCTACGGGATTACACATTGCTCACTGAATTGACTCGTTAGAAGAATCAGTCATGGAAAGTTTTGTTCATTTACTTGTATTATTATAAAGCTGCACATCATGTCTAATGTATGAAAACACAAGGCGTGACAAGGGAAATCCACAATGTTGATTCCTATTCTCGTCACATATTGCTGAGAGCGATCATACAATTACTTGCTCATCGACCTGGGGTCCTAAACCAACACGTTATCAATTCCTTTTAGTCTCTGTTAAGATAGACCGGTCACATCGTACAGAACATAATGGAATTTGTAACCAGCTGGGCTATGAATTAACGTTCTTGTTGGCATCTTTAGACGATGTTACCAGTTGTATTACTAATGTAGAAATCCACAATATACAGACATTTTGACGCCCTAAAATTGAGAGACAAGTTCATCCGTAAGTTAAGTGTAAAAATGTCGATTATTTTAACTTTTATTTTAGTTGAATTTCGCCTTTCTAGATATTTCGCACAACCGTACACAAATTTGCAACACTTTCTTGTCTATCATATAATCATTTAAAACACCCTTAAAAACATGACAAACGTCACTACAATAACACACTTAGAATTCAAAATAATGTCACAAGTCACAGCACTCTTATGTATGTACTCGAATTAACCTTCTTTAAAATCAGGAAACGTGTGGGCAAACTGTAGGATAAAGTCGATGATAGCCACCGCAAGAAACAGCAATAAAGTGTGGAAACAAGAAGCACTGATTGCATCTGGCAAAATATCAAGCTAGTGTTTGAAAACTGGTCATTAACTCCGTATGTTAATATTACAGCGGACCTTGACGCAATCGTTATGTTGGCACGACGTCTAATGGCTTTTTGTGCCAAACAAGAAAATGATAGAAGGTAATTAGGACCACCAAGAGTTTGAGTGAGTTATGAACTTGCCAAGAGTGTGTTTTAAGAGCAATATAGATGTATTAGCCAGCTATTCTGATAGTGTTAATGCACAGTAATGTGATGTCACATGAGCTATTATAGCTATGTTTATAAAGGATATCCTTACAATGGTTGATGCGTCCAACTCTGATTTATGTCAATACAAAAAGGAAGATAATACTTAGTCGTTACAAAGATATCTAAGCAATGTGGCAACCCTTTACATCAAAATACTACGGGATTACACATTGCTCACTAAGCTAACTGGTTCGAAGACACAATAATCAAAATGTATCCCTAAAAGGTCAGTTCGCGATAAAGTTGTCTGCATTTATTTGTAGGATTCTAACTGCACATCATGTCTAATAAATGAAAACACAAGGCGTGACAAGGGAAATCCATGTTCATTCCTATTCTCGTCATATATTGCCGAGAGCGAACATACGACTATTCGCTCATCAATCTGGGGTCCTAAACCAACACGTTATCAAATCCGCTTTTAGTCTCGTAGGATGTTCTGTTGAGATAGACCGGTGAGATCGTTCAGAATACGATGGGATTTGTAACCAGCTGGGCTATGATGTTATCAAATGTTTTGCTAATGTAGAAATCCACAATATACACACATTTTGACGCCCTAAAAATGAGAGACAAGTTCATCCGTAAGTTAAGTGTGAAAATGTCGATTATTTCAATTATTCTTGTGTTTCAATCACGCTTTTCTAGAGATTTCGCACAACCGTACACACAATTGTTACACTTTCTTATCTATCATATAATCATTTAAAACACGTTAAAAATCCAAACCACCTTTCAACACATCACAAGCGTCACTAAAATTACACACTTAAACTTTAAAATGATGTCACAACACTCTTATGTTGTACTTGAATTAACCTTCGTTAAAATCAGATAATGTGTTGGCAAACTGTTTGATATAATCAATGATGGCCATCGTCAGAAACATTCAAGTGCGGAAACAAGAAGCACTGGTTGAATCTGGCTGGAGAGCAGGATTTCTCCCAAGACAGTTCTAACATTCTGCACAACTGGTGACGTGTTGAGGAGTCTAGTTGGAAGTGAATCTAACTTAGGAACAATCACCCATATACTTGTGGTAAGCATCCCCAGAAATGTGTCTTTTGAACTGACTGAAGCCATAATTAATATTTTCATCCTTTTTTTCCACATGTATGTACAGGTATGTGATGATTATTTATAGGGTGTTAATTAGTGTTGAAGTTAGCTCACCTGTTCATGATCATTCGATGGCTTTGATTTTTATGAGTTTGGTCGATTCCGTTTTCCAACGATCACTCGTTTTTTAGTACTATATATCAGACAGTAGTAGTCATACAACAAAATGATGCACTATGTGTGGTCTCTCCTCTATTAGGAACTTCTAAGGCGTCGTCGTTGCAACAAACAGGATAACAGCGACGACCGTGATACGGGGGGAAAACCTTTGAAGTATTCAGTCACTGGCTTGACAAATGTTCTTGATAATTTTTTCTAAATATAAATTAAATCACAAAATGAATGACATTTTTGAAATCAGCGCATCAAAATTAGTCAATCTAGTCGCGGCGAGAATTTTAAAGCTTTTTTAAAGATATAAGAATTTATTTTATGTTCAAATCTGAACAATTCACACGTTTAATTTAACCGGAACTATGGTTGATGTCTCCTTTACACCGACAACTGGTATAACATATGACGAGCGGTTGAGTGCAATCGGTCATGAGTGGGTCGTTTTGAATTGAAATTCAATTGAGCATTTATGACAACTATATCGTTTTGAGCGTTGGATCGAATTGATCGTTTGACTCTGAATTGATTTGACTTCAACTCTAGCTATTAACGAACTGGTGATCAAAAGATTGGGGACTATTTGTGAAATGTAGACTTAATGGCAGAATAGTCTTTAGAAATGTAACGATCCAAAGACATTGAGAGCTAGAATATCTCATACAAAACCTGAAGTAAATTGGTACTAGTGTCTGACCACTCCTCTGACATGCTTTATCCAGCCATTAATAACACGCAGATAACAAAAGGTATTGAAAGGCAATTAAAGCTCAAGGGGAATAGTAAAAGGAAACAACAATAAATAACTTAAGCCTCACCTCCACCAAGATAAACCATATCGCAGAAGTGTTTCTGTTTAAAAGTTGCCCCTTCAATTTTACATTTCAAGCCTCCAAAGAATATGGTCAAGCCGTATACGATGATTGTCAGGATAGCGAAGGCTCGGGCAATGTGCAGCCATGCTGTCCACATGAGAATGGAAAGAGATACAAATAATCAATATTTGAACATAATTAGACATAAGTAGATCACATTAAGAAAGTCATTAGAGTGTTGTAAATTCAATAAGATTAAATGCAATCAATAACAATATACACTGAATTGTAGGCTGGCTTGCTTGCTGGCTTGGTTATTTTCTTGCACTACGATAAGCTCCAAAGTCTCTGGGTGGATTTTGCTGTAATTTAATTATAGAATAACAAATATACTATAGATTGTGATGGTCTAAAATAAAATGCAAATATTTTGGATTTAATGAAGCAATTACGATTATTTTATATATTTTGCTATTTATCTCTTAATAAATCCAGATAGTTATCGCCGTAAAAAAACGCTCACTCGACTAGACGGGCGTCCCACTGTCTTCGTCAAAGATCATTGTTATTGTCATTGAACAATACGCTTGGTCTCGGCGGACCGTTAAACCTCTATACGCCTGGGGCAAAAACAGGGAGCTCTACTCACCTTTTCAAAGGTACATATGTAACGTTTGATAAATCAAATTATATCGGCAATCAAAATGCATATTTCTTAATTCAGAACATCAACTTGGGCATATTCGGTCAAGTACTTACTATTTGATGTTTTGGAAATAAAATTATCACCTTTCTTTTTTCCAATCTTCCTCTCATCTTTCTCTCTTTATCTCTCCCTCAACCCCCCCCCCCCCGCCCGCGTCCATTGAACGGGAAACCTGCTAGTACTTAATAAGTTTGCAAGTCAAACGAATGTATCGTTTAATGGTATCGATTTCCCCATCACTACCTAAAAGTATAAAAGCCCCCTTGTTAATCTACACATTCTCCTCTTGCCAATCAAAGTTTATATACCACAGCTAGATACTTAATCAAGCAGCAGTCTTAGTCAATTAGGTCAACCTTAATTCCCAATGCAACGTTAGAGATCTTGTCACGCAAAAGACGTTCTACTTCCGAACCCGAGGCCGCCAGGAGAGCTGAGAGTGACCTCTGTCAAACAAGTCTAAATGATAAACAACGGCAAAATAGTGTCCTTTTCATAAAGTAACGCCAGAATTGCTCTTTTGTTCTTAATTTTGGTATTTCGAAAAAAAATGAATGCTCGTAAATCATATAGTATCATTAAAAAAGCAACAGGGAAATGAAATAAGTTAATTAACGCAATCATTATTTTGCTATTTTTGAAACGGATCTGATCAACAGTAACAATAAATCAATGTCGTGACTGATAAAAAATTTAATTTACCATCAAAGAAGATCGAGAGTTTGTTAGTATCATAGAGGCTTCTGGAACTAGAATTAAGTAAATCAGTTCAGCCTTATATACTTTATCATGGAAAATTACAAATTTAAACGGCATGAAAATCTATTTTTTGTCCATTGGCTTTATTATGAGAGAAAAGAAGTATTTACGTCTTACCGTTTTGATCGACAAAATGTCCGACAATGCTGCACGTTCTTAACACTCACATATGTCTTTTACGTGCCAAACTAATTATTATTTATTGTTACAAAGATTAAAGCTGAGATGCTATGCTTTAAAACGTTGGGTAGGACTTTTCAAAACGAGTAAGATATTTACCTTAAAAAAAACCCACCTCACAAACATGAAAACAAAAACTAGGACGCTCAAGCCAGCATTGAAAGGAGTAATGAAAATTGATATTGTTTTGAAGTTGTTCAATCTTGAATTTGACACCGTGTCACTGAACTCTTTCTCTCCAGTTATATTATTTTGGATTCAGGCAGTAGAGAGCAAAGAGGATACAGAGACTAATGTTTAAAATCTTTGCTTCGTGTGTGACTTTAAAAATATGAGAGAAATGGCGATATAGCACGTAAATATAAACTTCATGGAGATAGATGACGAACTGGACTGTTCATGCTAGTAAAAGTACAGTGATAAAACATTAAATAGGTTCGGCAATTTGAAATGTCAGATTGACTTTATATCTTAGGACGGTTATGACAGGAAGAATGATCAGATATAAAGAAAAGCTTTCATCCAAAGTATCTATGACAGGAAGAATTATCAGATAAAGAGAAAAGCTTTCATCCAAAGTATCTATGACAGGAAGAATGATCAGATAAAGAGAAAAGCTTTCATCCAAAGTATCTATGACATGAAGAATGATAAGACGAAGAGAAAAGCTTTCATCCAAAGTATCTATGACAGGAAGAATGATAAGATAAAGAGAAAAACTTTCATCCACAGTATCTATGACAGGAAGAATGATAAGATTAAGAGAAAAGCTTCATTTATTTCAAGTATGTATGTTCGAAACAACTGATAAGGGTGTTGAAATAAGATAATTGGAAATATTATGAACATTTTTTAACAAATAAGCTACACAAAACTATAATGTAATTATCGAATGAAGAGGTTGACAGATTTTGATGGCGCGTTATAGTGCTGGAAATATATGATATTTAAATCTTCACATCCTATAAAGCTTATGTATATATAAACCAAGAGAAGAAGATAAAATCTCAAAATTGAAAGGAATTGTATAAATAGAAGACTTTTTCCTAGTTCATCTTTCTGTTAATGTATATTGGAAGAGAACTATCGATATTTCCAACCTAGTTCTAGGACAAGATTTAAAAAGTTTGCTATATATCAAAGCTTAATGGCCCAAACCATAACATGCTTGCATCAGCTTAAACATATATGTGATCATATTTCTCACGTAAAGATAACATAATTATGATATTTAAAAGAGTTTCTCCTTGGATTTTCCATATTGAGGAAATTTTATCTTGTCAGCTTTCTTAGTTTTGCTATGTTTGCAGCATAATAGGATCGCTATGTTTTTTTTAATAACAAGGATGATTTAAAAAATCCATCCAAACAGGATATGAATCACAGTGAAAAATAGAAATACAACAGATAAATGTTTCTAAGGTTACACCTATGACCATGGGTGCAGATACATTTTGATGGCAATGAATCAGATTTATTGATTATAGTTTTGTTGTTGTAGAAATAGAGTTATTGGTAATAGCTGGTATCGCAATAATAGTTATCATCCAACATCTTCTATCTTCGTTTTGTCAAATTTAAGAAATACTTTTTGGGGAAAACTAATTACCAATGACAAAGATAGATTATCATGTATTGTATGATGTTTAAAGTTTACAAAGGAATTTAGTACTAATACATATAATTCATTGAATCATTATTACATTAACTGGAGATACTAATATTTGGAGTTACAAACAATATTAACAAAATATCTGGCAAAACATTCGATCTCAGAATATATCATAGATATATGCAAGAAATTTGTGGAAAATTTGTAATACATATGCAAACCTGAATCTTAAACAGCATAGAAATGTCTAAAATGCAGTAACTTGTTAGTTAAATAATATTCTTTTTAATGTCTTTTACAGGTTTGTCTCCATTTTCCAATAAATCAGTTGATTCACATGTTAAGTATTTGCACTGACGCATACTTAAAATGGTCACAGGTGTAAGTCAATGTACGTTAACATATCATTCATCTCAAACCGAATATCATAGTGATTTAACGTACAGTACAGTAGTAAGTATATATGACATTAAGTGAGTCAAGAGCATGTTTAAAGTTCTCAAATAATCTGTTTTCGTTTGCAGAATCTAAAAGTGAGTTACAAAGCCTAAAACTGTTTGGATAATGATAATTTAAATTACTGTTGACATTTGAATTTTTAAATATGTATGTTCGACCTCCCCTCATAGTTGAATTATTATTGATTGTTCAAACGATGAACTTGTATTTCAATTAATCCATTTTGCTTTTAAATTATTTTCAACGTCACTTTATTCTAGTTCATCTTACAAGTGTTTAATAACAATGCCATTTTTAGGTTTCTTTTTAGAAGAGCTAGAGTTTTATTTGTTTTTTATGCACATCTGGCCATTTACAAGATTCCCATATTCTGGTACACAAGTGGTGGATGGCTATCACTCCTGCTTCACCTATATTTTTTAACAACTAGCTTGGTACATTGCTTGATCGAAGATCTTATTTCGTCTAGGAGTGGCCTTGGCTTTTGATACTGAGGGTCTGGACATGGGAATGGGATGGGAATGTTTAAACAAGAAAGCAGGAAAAAAAAACCTTGTACTTTAACGTGTTGATGATTGGTTTCACGACGCAATGTAACATGTCAAGTATTCTTTATTTAGAAATATTGATCACACTAATGTTTGGTATTTGTTGATTATGTCTCTATCAAAAGATTGCTAATTCTCTTTGTTGACAGCTTTAACATTTATAGATCTGACATTGTTGAGCGTGTTCCATGTGACATAATTATTTCATGAGTAGCCTCTAAAATATCCGTGATTTACTCTCACGTGTGGTATTGTTTTCAATCCCCGCACTCTAAAGGAAATCCAGTCGGACAGCTGACGTTTCATAGCCAACAGCGACAATTCACGAGGCATTATCGCTCAACCTTTACGGTTTGCTTAACGATTCAACCGAGATGGAAGTGAAAGCGATACAGAACATTTAAAATCTTAGTTGATCTTGAGCACATTATCAATACACAAGTCACTGTCTTTACGTATTACGGATGACCAAACTTCTGCTGGCTTTCCTTCTCTGCAAGTTACTCTATTTGAATATTCTTTGTTTTGCGTTTGGTATTAAAGAAAATTTGATATTTTTTCGCTATGTTAGCATATAGGAGTATATCCAGGCACTCACTCGTAAAGCCATACATATATTGTACAAATGTAAAATATGTGCTCCATTATCTAATCTGAGTGTCCACATAGGCACTGAGCACACACTGCTAGTCGCAAGTCCCCATTTGTGTAGATTGCTGCCAGCCTTGCCCACTTTACCTCGTGCCCGGTTTAGTGTCACCCACTCCTTTTGGTTGGGATTGATTCCATTCATTATATTTGTCAACTCGATGGCCTGCTGACTGTTTAGGGTCCACGCTACTCATTGTCATGAAGCCTTTTTGAGACTTCAGCCGTCGTCTTGGGCTGACATAGTGGAAGAGTGGGTGCCTTGTATCGTTCTCTTTCTTGTGTTTCTTTGTCTTTGTGTGGGTGTCCCGCCGAATATGGGGTGGTGCTACGCCTGCTGATCTGTAAAGCACTGGCAGGGTGGTTGGTCTCGGCTCTTCCGTTATTATACGGCATGCATTATTCAGCTCCGGGTCAATCTTCTTGGCGTGGCATGATGCAACCCACACTGCTGAGCAGTATTCAAAGAAGCTGAGGGCTAGGGCTGTTGTCCGTAAGGTTTTTGGATCTGCTCCCCAGTTGGAGTTAGCAAGCTTGCCCAGGAGTTTGTTTCTTGTGGCCACCTTTGCCTTCACAATCTTTGCGTGCTCAGCAAAAGACAAAGTCGAGTGTGCCTCCGAAGTAGACTGGGAAGTCGTCGATCTGCAGTGTCTCTCCATTCCACATGATCTTCAGTCCTTTATATAAAAGCATTACAATAGCCCTGACGAAATAGTACGTTTTTTGCACATACTTCTTGTATGAAATCTCTATATAACTCTATAAAGTGTGTTTATATAGGTTTCTTGATTCAAATTTGAAATATTTGTTTGAACTTTAACAAGAGTGTCTTGTTTAAGAGGTCTAAAAGAGAAAGTGTGTTAACAAATAAAGTATTTAATATAACGTTATCGGCTGTATTATACTAGATAGATTTTACATATTTACTAGCTTTAAAATGGGTCGTTTTTCGCGAGCGATTTAATTTCGCAAATTAAGAAAATCAGAATGTGAGGGACTAACGTTTCACGATCTTAAGTGTGATTGAAGTTTTGTCCTCTTGAAAGCAACTTTGCATCACCGAAGACAAAGATGGATCATAATCCAAATCTTTGTTTCTAAAAACTTTTGATATTTCATAAGAGTTGCCAGACCGCAAAAACAGTTTACCCGTGAAAAATACAGCATTCAGCACTTATAAAATTAAATGTTAAAATCTTGACAATTTATCTTGTATTGTGCTTTTAAGGTAAACCAAAAAGAATGATTGTGAAATTTCTGTAGATTTTAATATCCCTAAAATGTATATGAAAAATAATGTTCGTGTAATAAAAAACATTTCTTTTTATTGAATTGCTCAGTGATTGGTAATGAATTTTGCATATTGTGGTTCTTTAATTTCAAAACAATTGAAAAACATTACAGCAAAAATATTATAGCCACAGTGGTTAAAACTTCATGCCTTACTTTGTTTTTAATACAAAGGCTAAAGAAGTAAATATATAGCCCACCAGCTACCGGAAAAAATTATGACGTACATATCGTTTTCAGTTATGTCATGATTTTGTTTTTAACTTGTGTGAATAGTGGTAAAAATTTGATATTTCTGAAATTCTGAACTTTATGTCTAGCATATAAATATCAACAATAAATACATGATTAACAGAATAACAACTGTTAGAGAAGAGTGTCCAATATATAATTTTCCTTGTTCACATTGATCTATTGAAAGCGTTTGACAAGGCATGAATCGTTCCTTTGTTGTCAAAACATGTTATGACATTTCAAGAGAAATATTAAGATAATGATGAAGAACAATTTTCTCTTTTGACAAACGGCTGATTGTCTGACAACGTCAATCTCTTGCCATGATTATTTAAGTTAACCTTGTTAAAACAACAACTTAACGTTACAACGATACAAAAAAGTGAATAAGAAACATTAACGTCTTTGTACCTTGAACAGTTTATTTGGAATTAATCTTCAAGCAAAACTAATGGGGTAAATTTATATCATGTCTCAAGACGTAAGTAATTTTCTAATTTAGTTAAAGGGCACGAGATCGTTTACCAGGTAACCAGACACAATGAATATAGATTCCTGCCGTGATCTCGTGCTCTGAGCAAGAGTGAAGCAGCGAATATCTTTTTGTCTTACGTTTATTTTCAATCAAATATTCACATTTACTTATATTATTTCTAATGCCTTTAGTTTTTGAAAACGTTTTTAAAGATATTACTTTTTTAGGATTAACAATCAAGTTTCATGATTAGACAGAGTCTAAAATAAATAGGACATGAAAGTAAAGTGTGGGCAAAGCAGTTTATTAAG
>JAUUEB010471909.1:0-11570 GCA_032362205.1 Clione limacina | reverse complement strand
ATATTTTATCTGAGTCGTCTCGTTAAGTAGTTGCTTTTACCGTACCAATATGTCACGTTACGACAAGTGTTTTCCTAATGTCAGATAGCGGGGACGTATTTGGGTCGGCTGGTCAATCTGGACCGCATAACCCATGAACAAATGATCATTGCGTAAATTAATAGACATTTGTTATCGTCTCAGCGACACTTTTCATTAGAGATGATTCCCGTTACGTTCAGGGAACTTTGATTTTTTGACAAATAATAACTGAAATATTTATTTCAAGGCCGCCTAATTCGTATATAGTTTCCTACAGATCACAATATAAATCAGTAGAAGTAGTATTCTTAAGGGGTGTGGTTAAGTAGAGATTAACCACTGCTAATAGTATCTTAGTTCAAGCAGTAACTTTGTGTAACGAATAATTCAAGTATTTTATTTACGACATTAATGCTAAACATTTATTTATTAGCTATAATAAGTATGGTGCATTTTTTGATAACTTGTTTGGACCGATCCAAGATCGAAGATTTATACATCACCTTTGCGTAATGCATAACGTACTAGTATTCGATTGTATCTTCGTGTTCATAATATCTGTATTTAGACCCTTAATTTTTTTTTTGAATGAATTGAAATCATCTTTTGATGCGTATGACACAAGCTTACCCAACATCAATATTTGAAGTAAAATATAAAAACATGCATTATGATTAAGTCATACAACCTTCTTGAAATTACAAACAAGAAACACAATTATTTTTTTTATCGATTAATGTATCAGTTACTATTTGAACACTCGACCCAAGTTTAGCGCCTTAACAATTGAACTATCAGGTCAGCTTTGAACTGTTATTGTCATTGTATGATAATTTGTATCACATGATTTTAATGGTTTTATTCTTTGACAATCTGTATTACTTGGATAACATGTTTTACAGCGTGTTTCGTTTAAATGTCATAATTGATTGCCTTTGAAATTATTTTGTATACATCTGAGATCAAACTGATGAATCTCTATATTTGTATCTCTTAAAGCGCCAAAACAAACTGTCATTAATAACTTGAACGCAATAGGAAAGAAGTCATTGTCTCTCAATATTCTCTTCTAATTCAAAGCTCTCTATTCTGCGCCACATATTATTTTGTCAACTTTATGACAACAACATTTTATTAGCTATCTTGTCAGCCATTCATAAACTATGTCGGTTAAATACTCTCCTCTTTTGATGAACGTTGGCCATTGCCCAAAATAGAAGTCGAAATGACAAGTCTCGATATAAAAGAACAAGGCTTACTAACAACAACCATGATCCTTCGAAAGTGTTAGTTTGTTTTGATTTCTTTTAATTTCTACTAATGATATGGACTTAAAAATATAACTTTATCAAAATATGTATTGAAAAACGTTGAGAAAGTTAAATTCCTGTTGGGTTCGCAATCAATAATACGATTTAAACGATTCATTGTGGACCGTGTGTTGCGCGGCGCAATATAACGCTGTACACTGTCCTGCACAATAAAGTTGCGCACTAGCGATATTGAACGCCCGCGCACCGGAAAGAAGAAGAAACCTGCCGATCGAGTTTATCTATGTTATCCCTTGATAATTAGTTTTGATTCCATAACTCTGTCGATTGTTAACGGATATTGCTGGAATTAAACAGGCGTCTTTATCGGGTTGAATTACAACATCGTACACGATTTGAAGTCAATCAGTTTTATCTTTCTTGAGTTATCGTGACCACAGACAGACACACACACAAACGCGTATCGTCACTAAACCCTCCACGAGTATAAATACTCGGTTTCGGGTAATAACTACAACAAAACACACAAAAATATTATTATTATTTGTAAAAATAATAACAGCAACAATAACAACAACAAAGAAGCACAAGAACAAAAGGAACAGCAAAATACACGACACAATATTAAAAGCAGCAACAATAACATACCATAACAACTTCGACGACAATAAAGCACAATAGCAGTATCAATAACGATAATAAAAAGCACACAATAACAAAAGCAAGACAAAACTACGCAAAAGTATCGCAACATCAAAAGCGCACAATAACATTAGCGACAACAAAGAAAACCCAAATGAACAATAGCAATAACCAATACATAGAATACTAATAAAACATTTAAATCATAACACCGGGAAAATAAAGGTACATTTTTTACACTTTATAAAAACAAAATAGAACGTGTTTTTATTGTGATTGTAAGTGTAATATAGAAAAATATTGCGGCAAAGTGCTCTGATATGATGTTTTTTAAACAGCGTGTTTGTAAATTAAATAGCAGCATTGTGATAAGTACCGAGGCCGTGTTACTGATTGAAATATTGGTATTTGTTAATATCAAAAGTTTTGTTTATCCGAAATGTTTGAAAATGTCAGCATTGAGATAAATAAATGCATGTCATTGTCAGTGATTGAAAGAAAGGTATTTGTAAATACACGGACCGTTCATTGTCAGTGATTGAAGAAAGGTATATGTAAATACACGGATCGTTCATTGTCAGTGATTGAAGAAAGGTATTTGTAAATACACGGACCGTTATCTGTCATCGGATATATATATCACTTACCAATGCAATGTGAGATATGAATAAATAAATATTATTAATCGACATTGTATGGGTTAACAGATATCATAAACACATTCAAGGTCATTTTGACGACAGAGGGCGCTAACGCGATTTTTATAACTCACAAGAAGTCAAAGAATACCAAGAGGTCACTTTGACCTTATACAAAACATATACATATGCATGCCAAACCTGTAGAGAAGATAGGGGAAACGGATTCCGTAGCATCATCAAATGTCATCATTTTGCAAACGAAAGGAAGAAATTCCTGGATAAGTTATTTTCGTGTTAAGCAAAATCACATTTTGATATCTCTCGAAATATTATTATAGGTTATTTCTGTTGCCTAATAAATAATTTGAACTTGAATTTGATGATGCTTTGACTTTTATTTACCAAATAGCTGATGTCTTATCGTTACTCTTGTTATTTTTTGACGCATTCCGCAACATAAGAAAGTGTCATTGTTTGTTTGTTTGTTTGTTTGTTTGCTTGTTTGCTTGTTTGTTTGTTTCGTTCGTTCGCTTTTGCTCGAACGAAGTCAATTCTTTTTGTTCACTGATTTTTGCCTGGACGTACCACTTTTTGGCTTAACACATGATTTTATTTTCATGTTTTGCTTTTACACATGTTTTCTTTTCAACTTTGGGTCCTCGCTTCTCCCCGAGGAAGGTAGCTATCCGACTTCAAAAGGAACCCTTTTTTAGACAGCTATAGTGTTGCCGTCATGCGACTATGTTCATGTTACACGATATTTCTGGACACATATGGACATTCTTCTTCTGTTTTACTTTTTATTTTATACAACGTTCAATATGTAAAAAAATAGTACTAACTTGACAAATCCAGACCAAACTTCTAACATCATATGCCAATAGAGTTATTTCTGAACGTTAGTCGCTGTCTGACCGCATGTAAATAGGAAACGCCCTATGATTTTTCTTTTCAATAGGTAAATAGATTTGCCGTTTTCATGTAATTAAAAAAGCATGTTTCGTTAAACTGTTCAGGCGCGTAGCCAGGGGGACATGGGGGAAAGCCCCCCCCCCCCTTTAAGATAAAACATGCTCTAAATTTGCACTATTTTTAACCAATCTAAAACAATTAATATCCAAGGTTCCCCCCATTTAAAAATCCTGGCTACGCGCCTAAAACTGTTGCTCTTAATTTAATCGAATCATCATCATATCTTATCGCGCCAGTGCTAGATCAAGTGTTGAGCTGCACTATTGCAGTATTTTAGGTATTTGTCTATGCATGTAGGCTCAAGGTTTCACTCCCGGAGAATGTGCTCTATCGCTTGATTTGGAATGCCGCATGGTTAAATAGAAGATAATTAAATAAAAACACACAATGTATACACCTAAAAAGATATACACATAAAAGATATACACATAAAAAGATATACACCTAAAAAGATATACACATAAAATCACACGGGCACACATGGACCCTAACGCATATCAATAAATAAACAAACATGCAAAAATGACCTTATCTTCTACAAAGTAGATGTACTCACAAAATCGATTTCTCTAGTAGATGGGGAAAATTGAAAATACATTTTGATTTGTTGAAATACGATTTACAAATCAACAAATAGAACTGAACAAGATAAAAAGGGATGTAATATTCTACGGTATATATATTACAATAAAAGCTGTATAAGTGTGTTAAGATGTGGAAGGAAAAGACAGACAGGTTATTTTGTCCTGTTGATCCAATGCGTTTGTTTATCATTTCTAGTGTAGTCTCAATAATATCGTCGACACGATGAAATTGCCTATTGTTGTATTTGTCAATCGTTTCTTATTTTACGTCATAGGTCACGACTCGCTTTTGAGTACACATAGGCCATGAACACAAGTTGAGTATACGTAGGCTATGACTCACGTTTGAGTACACATAGGACATCATCATTACTCGCTTAATCACATGGCTCTCATGGTTGTTCTGTAGCTCTGTAGGTAGATTGTCTGCTTACCATTCGGTGACGAGGATATCAGCTGCCCTCAGACTAGACAGCGTAGGACGACACGAAAAAGGAGCTTTGATCTTAGTGAACCATAACATTCCATAAGGAATTCAAATAAATATTTCGAGACCAACAGGCAATGATGGTCAATAAGCTGAAATTCATGGACTTATTGTTACAGCTAGAGAGATGGACACAACAATCTTACATAGCTATTGCCCTGAAAACAAAGACATATTATTATATGATGATTATACCAGTCAACAGAATAGTGTCTAGTCATCGAAGACCCCAATGGCACTCCACAAGCTGAGGATATGTAGACAAAAATACATAAGGAGGCGAAGTGGAAGACTGGGAGACACCCTTGTCAAATGAAAACTCGAATTCCCCATCAATGAGAAAAAGCAGTTATGTGTACAAATGTTGGATAATATAACTCATGGAATCCACACTGTTTATCAATACTGTGAAGTGGTACTCGAAAATGCGCAGCCTTGAAAAATCACTAATACATCGTTGGTCGGATTCGATGGTTTTGACTCGAAAAAGCTAAACAAATTATCCCTTTCTTTAACAGTTTTCTCTTTGATGATAAATAAAGCAATACTATACCCTGTATCAACATTAAATCATTTTCTTACATAATAAAATCAAGCCCTCTGGCAGCGAACTAAGAGATCTATCACTCATGTTTTCTTTATTCACCGGTAAATAGAAATGTTGCTGAGTATTTCCCTGTTCAGTGGTGTACTCTTGTTTTAACCATACCAAAGTGAAAATGAACACTAATTCACCTAATTCAGCATTTTCTATGCCAAAGCTTTTTATTTCAGCTAAGGAATGATATTAAGCATTTTTTAGAAATTACATTTGTTTGATTCTTGTGAGAACGGTGTTTAATAGTATTTTTTTCAATGGCCCATAACTCTTAATAGAATTGAACAAAAGTGTTTTTGTGAATTGTTTTCTCCAAAGGATGTACTTACAATATCAATTCCTCTTATTGATGGGAAAAGCCCAAAATACATTTTGATTTGTTGAATCCCAATTTACAAAACAAACATAATCCCCGGCCCCGCTTTAAAAATCATAGACACGCCTCTGCTCTTTAACAAAAGAGGGAAATTAAACACAAAATTGGCGGGGTCTGAAGTTTGAAAACACGATGTAGAATTATCATTTTGTATCAGCTGAATGTGCACATCGCCTAGATGAATACGGAAACACGAAATTGTGTTAATCTGCGGGATTATTAAGTGCGTCCAGAAAAGGGCACAATGGTTGGAAGTCGAAAAATTGTAAGCATTTTGAAGTAAATAGAATGATGAATTACAGAGAATAAATAGTTAAAAACAAGAATGCTAATTTACACCAAAATCTTAACTGCTCGCAGGGTATATCTACAAAAAACTGCCAAAGTTCGGGTAGATAGAATTAAAACTGTGGCTGTAATCCCGATGTATATAAGAACACAAGCAGACATTCATTTTTATTATGTAGATTTTAGTGCAGATAAATTCCGATAAAAGTTGTATTTGTGAGTTAAGATGTGAAAGGTAAAAACAGACAGATTTTCTCGTCTTGTTTATCATTTTAAGGGTAACCTTAATGATGGCGTCGAGAGGATAACAATAATAATTATCTCTTGCGGTATTTGTATTTCTTTTATCACGGAAAAAGCTTTTTAGTACAAATAAACCATGACTCACGTTTGAGCAAAAAATGGGTCATTATCCGCTTAGTACACATGGGTCATGATTCAACTCTTACTGCACATTTTCCATGACGGCCGAGTTGCTATCTTGAATAGGTACACACATTTCTGAGACTTAAATCTCGTTGTGGCCATAGACATTTTATGCTTGAAACGTCGTTTCAAAACTGTTTGTAATAGTAAACTACTATTGATATATTCGAAATGAACCTTAGTGATCTAATGCTATTGATGATAACCTCAAGATGAATCATGACTTGGGGGAGGAGGTTTCTACTCCTTCGTCAAAGTAGATGATGATAATGATAATGATAGGTCCCGTGTATGTTATAAGTATCTCCTAAAACTACGACCTTATACACTATGAATCTTTTCTCGTCCAAGTATTCTGGCCTGTTCATTACTCTCGATTTAGATCAAAATATCATACATGAGACTTCTAAGCGTGGAAGATTGCCTCTTGGCAAAATACTACCTCTGTATAGTATTTCCCTAGTGAAGTATCAAAGTAGCTCCAAGGCCACAAGCCAAGATGAAAGGTCATACAATCAAGATGTTTATCACAAGTGGGTTGATCAGTCGGGTAGGGGTGCGACTAAGAAGTAAAACATCAGCAATAAACTATAAGTCACCAATTACCAGGTTGAAACCTCGCCAGAGGATGTTTGTAATCAGTTAATAAACTCGGCACGCACGCGCCCATGGCAACTTCCGGTGGAGTCTTGTCAGCCAATCAGAAACTAATCAATAAACAAACATACAAGAGACTTTTAATGTTGTCAGAAAAGTGGCGCATGGACCAACATAAATAAAAAACGATATCGTAAATCTTAATAGACCAAATGGGCAACGCGGGTCTTTGGTTAGTTCTTGGCACAGAAAGTTGTGTATCTATCTCAAGAGGACGTGTTGAGAAAACAAACAGACATTCAATTTTATTGTTGATAGTCAAGTGGAATAATAAATAAGTGTTTCACCTTCCTTTTCCAACAACGTTCTAAGATGTTCTATTTATAGGCTCTGTTCATTCAGCTCTGCTTGCTGATCGTCAATCATAACGCAGGAAACATAACTTTGTATGTGCAGAATTAGAAAACCCTACACTCCATAAGCAACTGCTTTAGATAAAGAACCAATCAAGCACGTGGCACCGTGTGACTTCAATGTATAAATATTAAAGAGCTTCATAGTTTGTTGAAAATTAGTAAATGAAATTGATTGATGAGAAAAAAAGATGAATATTGAATCAAAGAAGGACACAAATAAATGTTCAGTATTGGACTAAAAAGGGGAATATTTTATAGGGTAACAAAGATTGATTGTTTAATTTAGTTGTTATTAATCTGCACAAAAGTTTATAAAAAGGCAGGCCTCATACTAACGTATTTGACCAAGAACCGAAACTGTTGAAAGTGACAATTAACATGAGACACTAGTAGGGTTCGAAACTAGACCATCGAACATATGAGCCAAATACTTAACCTCGAGGCCACGACATCTCCCTTTCAAGCTTCAATAACAAATACATGTTTTATGATGAAGGAGGGGGGGGGGGGGGGGTACGCAAAAAAACATACCCATTTAAAATTTAAAATTGGTTTTTTTGTTATAACGTATAAAAAACAATTTCCCTATTAACAAAGATGTAAATAATATAATGTCAAAATACACGATAAAAATGCTGATTCAGGAAATGTCGATGGAATCTTTTATAGAAGCAGTTTTTGTTTTCTATCTTCAGGCAGAATGCTTTTTTTTACTGTTACAGCTGTCGAGATTCATAGCAAGTGCTCATATTTACACGTTGTAAGTAAGAAGCTTTTGTTTTACCTGTCAAATGCCAAGGCAGATATCGGTAAAAAAATAATTGGCACAGATTATTTTATTAGCAAATCATTCTAATGTATGTGTGTAGTATTGATTGAATGTAAGATACATTTTTATCCAAACGTTTCATTTAACACATTGATCTAGTCAATGTTGACAAACAATAAAAGACATACACACGAAGACAACCACAAATAAAACACCACCATAATAAAAGGTAATAAGCAACAAAAACACACAATTACAAAAGTAAAAAAAAAAGTTAACATAAAATAAATAATAAAATACAAAATAAAAATAACGTCCGCATAACAAACTTAAACAATAACAACAATAAAAGAACACAATAATAATAACAACAACAATACACAACAACAACAAAACAATAAACAAACGTGTGACATCGTTAGTGATTAAAAGAAGTATAGGCTAGTACACAGTTAATCTAATACAGATATAACTCACTAATCCAATGTGAGATATTAATATATAAATATTATACATCGACAGTATAAGGGTGATCTGACAACATCAACACATTTAAGGACCTTTTGACAAAAGAGAGTACACACATAATAACGCACAGGAAGTTGTAGACTAACTTTTGGTCAATTTGACCATACTTTATACATAAATATAGAATATGTGAAATATGTCGCAGTAACAACAAATATAGGTAAGTTATTTCTTCAGCTCATCGACCAATGGTTCTCGCCCACGAAGAAAGACGAACTACATAAGATTAACAGGCATCTGGTCAAACTAAGCTACAGTTGCATGCAAAACGTGAAGGCCATATTAGTAGGACATAACGCCAAGGTACTATCAAACGCCAAGGATAACAACGTTAAAAATAAATGCAGCTGCCAGGATGAAAAAAAATGTCCTTTAGACGGATACTACCTCCAGGAAGCTTTAATCTACAAGGCCACCATAACCACTCCCTATGTGAGAGAGACATACATAGGCAGCACATAATCAACCTTTAAACAGCGCTTCTATGGTCACACGAGCGACCTAACACATACCAAAAACAGAAATAACACACCAGTAACAGCCTTCGTGTGGGACCTAAGAGACAAAGAACAACAACCAGAGATTAAGTGGGAAACAATAAAGAAATGCAATCGTTACAAATGTGGCACTCGAAAATGCGACGTATGTTTGTCAGAAAGGCTCGCCATCCTTAGATTTAGGGACCCAGACCTGCTGAACAAATGTTCATAGCTTGTGGCAGGATGCCCCCACCGGCGCAAATGACGCCTGGAAACATTCAAACCCAACTAGGTGGGGGATGTACTATATATAACAGAGACGGACATGCACACAAGGTCATATATTGCGTTACCATGAAGACAAGTCTGCGTATTCAGAGACAAGTCTGCGATGATCCTGAAAAGGTGAAACAGTGTAAGTCTCAGGTCAGTTTTGTACCACAAATTATATCTATAATTGCGGTACGCCATTTGAGGCTCTCAGGGCTATTCAAGTATAACCCTTCTGGGTCTTTAAAAATATTTAACTCAAAGTTTAGATTAATACATTGTTATTTTTTGACGCACTCCGCAACACAAAATAAGGATTTTTTTTGATTTTTTTGTATGTTTCGTTCGTTTGCTTTTGGTTGAATGAAGCCGATTCTCTTACATGACTGATTTTTGCGTAGGCGTACCGCTTTTAACACACTTGTGATTTGCTAAACACATGTTTTGGTCGAAATGTTGCTATATTAAATGAGGTTAAATATGATAAGCTAATTTCTTGTTATTTTTTATTTTTCTAAAGTGTTATGTACATACAACAACAACAACAACAAAATAAATATCTTTAATATCCGCATTCAATGCAATTTTATATGCAAGATGAAACAAAGTTGTGCATGTCTATCAAAAAGAGGTCTTAAATCATGGTATTTTTCTTAACTATCTCATCTCATTCCAGAAAACTCTTAACTTTCGACATAATAAGTCAATAGAGTGATTTTCCTTAACTGTCTGATCATGAGTCGATGTCTGGTCGCATGCAACTAGGAAACGTCATATGGTTTTTATTATGAATTACGTTTACCACTTTGAGGGCATTGAAAAAAATATTTTTCATAAAAGTGTTGCACTTTATTTAATCGAATCATCATCAATTTGTATCACGCCAGTGCTGGATCCAGTGTTGACACCAAGTGCCCAAGCACATATCAATAAATTGTGAATAGTCTGTCCCATTCTATAATCTAGAAAAAAGCCATATAAACAGATTTCCGCGATATCGACGTTTTGACAGAAGTCTCGTGATTTTGTTATACTCGGGTTACAGGAGACAGACAGGCCAAGGTTTTATTAGTGAGAAGATTGATTCAGGAAATCTAATACAATCTGCTATGTCTTATCGACAATCCTTTTTTTTCCTTTTTCTTTTATCATCGTAAATAGAAGTATAACTTAGTGTGAGTTTTTAAAACTTTTCCTTTTAATTAATGATTTTCTCCTTCATGACCGATTTCTATTCGAAAAATGAAGTACAAGGTATTCGGCCGTCGACAGGTGCGAAAGGCGCCTTCGATACACAAGCTTAAGGAGGAAACGATTTATGCGTTCTACATTTATGGGACTTGAAGCGAGTAAGCGAGGTCTCTTTACTCAACAGTCAGCGCTCTATACGACAGGGCATAACATTTCTAACGTGAACACACCAGGATACTCACGTCAGCGGGTCAATATGCAGCCGACTGCGGGATATCCTGGTATTGGGTTAAACACACCGCAAATGCCTGGATTCATCGGGACGGGAGTAGAAGCGGGAAGCGTGCAACGTGTGCGCGATGCATTTATCGACAAACAATACCGTCAAGAGTCGAACAAGCTCGGGTATTTGGAATCTCGTTCGAAAGCGATCGAACAGATGGAAGACGTGTTAAACGAGCCGTCAGAATTCGGCTTACAGCGTTCGATGAGTTTGTTCTGGCAGTCGCTCCAAGATTTATCGCGTGACCCGGAAAACGGTGGCGCGCGTGCGGTGGCGGTAGACCGCGGGGTAGCGGTAGCAGAATCGCTCAACTATATGGACTCTTCATTGAAAGAGATTCAACGGAACTTGCATAACGAAATTAACGTGTCGACGAAAGAAATTAACTCGATCCTCGACCAAATCGCAGGATTGAACAAACAAATTAAAGAAATCGAACCGAACGGTTACATGCCGAACGACTTATACGATGCACGCGATGTCCTCATCGACGAACTGAGCGAATACATGCCAGTCGAAGTGAGCTACACCCCATCAGGCGGAAAAGCGCTCGATATTGCAGAAGGAGCGGTCAACATTAAAATCGCTGGCTCGGATGTGGAGTTAGTGACCGGTGTAGAGCGGGTGAATGTGGAAGCGAAGTATAGTAAGGACAACGATACATTAGCTCCCTTTACGCAACTAAACATTTCGGATAAGAAATCGATTGCTGACGGCCCAATTGAAACAAT
>JAUUEB010471898.1:0-11570 GCA_032362205.1 Clione limacina | reverse complement strand
CGATGTGTCCCCGTACCGATGTAGGCACAGTTTTACACGTGTAGGCACACCTAAACACATGTTGACACAGTTTTACACATGGAGTGACATCTTAACACATGTTGACTATTGGCACACCTTAACACACTTAGACACAGTTTTACACATGTAGGCATCTCCTAAATACATGTAGACACCATTTTACACATGTAGACTTAGCTTTACACAAATAGGCACAGTTTTACACATGTAGACATAGGTATGGGGACACATAGGGATCTACCCAAGGACCTCCATTGACAAGAATCTTGCCTGATCAGAATTTTCCGCTAAAACATCATAGCACTCGATCACCTAGGAGCCGGAAGTGTCTATTACTCTATATGTAGTTCTTCTTCCTTGTTTACGTTTAAGTGGCTTTCTGACCAACATCTACGGCAATGTAGAACCAGGTAAAAGGATAAAGAATTCTACTAAGTCCAGTGTGAGGTTTCACTTCTCTAAAATATGTCACATCGCAGTGAAATAAGATAAAGTCCTTTTTCATGCACAGTTGGAATTCAAGATAAACCAGCGGGTTCGCAAAATTAACAAAGACAATTTATACAGCAAAAATCTGAATGAAAAATTTGAGAAAATAATTTTCCTAAGGTCACTCACTAGAAGAGCCTCTGTGCAAGATTTCAGGGTACTACATCCAACACATCTGTGTGATAAACAAACCCAAAAAGGCCTCTGTTCAAGATTTCAGATTCCTATTTGTATTGAAGTGACCACAGTGTGTTCGCCAAATCAACAAAGAATATATGGCAAAAACTAAATAAGGGCCATAACTCTGAAAAATGATTTTTCAAAGTTTTGTGAAAAATATTTCTAACTGGTCACGAGAAGAGCCTCTGTCCAATGATGTGTCCACTGCATGAAGATACATACAAACATACATTAACACACACATACACGCAAATGGCGACTTGAAAACTGAAGTTACTTACTACCTATTTTGACTTCATATATGTTTGGTGACATTATAGGACAGTTTCTAATATTCAAATGATAATGTGAGCATGTTTAACGGCTCAATCAACACACTGTACATTATAATCTGTAACTGTGTTTTTCAGGCAAATGCACATGCTTCCACATAGAAGATGTACTTCTCATACACCCTTCCCAGTTACAGTATTCTAACACGGTGCTGATCAAACTTGGCACTAAATGCCATATGAGACCAGAGTAAATTCTAAGTTTTTAGAAAGTCTTTAGTATGACCTGGGTCGCTTACCTTGAATACATGCTCTACCTAATTATAAGATGTAACCAAATTATGGACAACATCATAATAAGGGAATTAACCAAAATATATACCTTTTCAGCATTTCTGCCAATTGTTACTTCAACTCACGTTCCTGTACAGTTCTGGAGTAACCCCAAAGTAGCATTTAAAATACTTAAATTTATTTTTAAACCTTTGTTCAACCTGATTCTCATCGGCTCAGATCATGTCACTCTTTTAAATACATACAACATATTTGAAACATGGCCAAGGCACAGTAAATTGGAAATCAAAAAACAAAAAGTACAAAAAGAACCATTGTATCAACATTCTGTACATAAATTTCATTTCTGTACACATTTTATTGTTAACAAACAAACAGATCTCCACTTTGTAAATTTGGTCATTTTGACAAGGGGCAAAGATATATGAACAAAGGAAAATTACAATTTTAAATAAAGCATTGCAATAAATCAACTTACTATTGCTTACAAATATATCTAGTTCCTTTAACAGGAGTTGGAGAAGTTTGATAACATGTAACATGGATAAATAGACAACCACTGTTGTTCCGCATAATTAATCAGTTTAACAGAGACACATTTCTAAGCCAGAGACAGAGTTGAAAACTGTAGTGAAAAAATGAACCCTCAAGAGTAGTTGTACCATACATGAGTAGCATGAATTTATGTACAACAATTTGATAATTTCCTATCTTCGGAAGGTTAAAAGAAAACTAATTTGATTTGTCACTATAAAGAGTAATAAACAGGTCTCTAGCAAAAAATCAATAAAAAAGGATTTGCTTTAAACCCTGAAAGAAAAATATCATTTCATTCGAAACCCTGAGGATTTCATCCCTGCTGGTGTAAGTGTAAACATTTGAAATTACATTTACTTTCAGGTATTAAGGTAGTAAAATAGACTAAAAACACTTGAGGTCATATTGAATACCTTTGGTAATATTATAAACATAAAAGGAAGAGCAAGTTTGGAATGAGTCAAAGAATATAAACACAACTAATATTAAATCAGTGCATCCATTTCAACATGAAATATGGTATAATCTAAAAAAAAGAAATAGTCTTTAGAGATAATTTTTAAGTAAAAATGTATGAGAATAAACAAAAGACAAGATTTGCCCCCAAAAAACAATCCATTGAGTTGATTCTAACATGGACTGAAGAACACTAATATATGTTTCATGTAATCATACTGGAGAAACAATGAAAACATTAGGCAAGTTTGTGACATTTAGCAACTGACATGTTTTGGGCATATTGAATTGTATTAAATTCAATAAAATCCCATCAAAGTTTAAGAAATACATGTTTTGAGCAAGAGGTCCCAGCTCTGGGAGGAATATCTAAAGGTGAAAATATTATAAAAATGTAAAAAGTAAAAGTAACCATTGTGTTGGCCAGTGCCTACCTAACATACAAAATTAGTCTGTATCTACATAAATCTTCTGGTCCTTGGATGTAGGAAGGATCTAGCATCTAGTTCCTGTGAAGAACTCAATAAAATATAGGTCCAATGTGTATGTTACTAATGTTAAAGATAACTTGGATTGGAAATCAAAGATAAAGTATGGTCTAGTCTGGGTTATCAGGACTTAACCCATCTCAATTTATTAGAACAAATAGGAACAAATTTTGTTGGATAAAACTGTACTGACTTATCAGGAATTAATATATCCATATCCCAACCCCATTTAAGCAATCGGAACATTTTAACACAGAATTATCCGTAATCACTATCTTTTGCAATGCAACAACAAAAATTTACTTTCTTTTCCCTGCGGTTGGGGTAAAAAATTGGTTTACTATCCTTTTGATAAAATTTACAATCATTAGTTCATCAACTATGCACTTCCCTAGATTACTTTATAGAAATTGCCAACATTTTCTTTTCTACAAATTTCTTTGCATGATTTTTTAACTGTGTGTGACTGACTTATTGATTATTGATTTATCCAAACATTTTGTTTAGAACAAAGGTGTTCAGATAACTCAGACTAGACTAGAGTTGAAAAAGGTGCCACTCAGGGGTACATTAGAGCAAAAGAATTTAAAAAGTTATGAATATCATGCAGGTGCTCAATTTTTTGTCTGTTTCGCTGGTTCCCTTTATCACAAATTGAGTCAATTCTTATTGACAAGTGAATTTTCTGTTAGCATACTGCTTATTATAGAGCACTCTATAAAACCATTAACAAACTACCTTAATGGGTTACGTTGCTTTGGTAGGAATTCCAAATAGCATTTATGTCATGGAAGTGTTTTTTTTATAGCAAATAGGCAGAGATCAGAAGGAACTCTGTAACGTCGCTTTTTGTTATTGCTTTGTTTTTCATGTTATAAATTGTATGGACACATTTAAACAGAGGCAGATAATACAATGTAAATGTTACCCATTGCATGCTAAACTGACAGTCATTGATTGAAAAGCTTATACTTTAACTTGTCGTAAAACCATAATAGACCATTAGTTATGATTATATAAAGCTGTCATTGTTATTGCGTTTGTCGACTAGCTGCACAACTTCCCACTACCTGACATAATCTTTAAACTGGGGACACCACACAAGCAATTTCTCATAATATATAACATGAACAAAATGAGTGCTACAATTCATCATATGTTCAGTAAAAAAAACATACCAATAATACACATATTGAAAACAATTGGCGGACACAGACGGAAAATGTAATTTTCATCACAAAAATATAATAACCACATTAATACAATACAATATATTATAATATCATTATAAAACTATGTAAATAACATTAAAAAAAAATAAGAAACAGTAATGCCTTCATAAAAATGAGATTGCTTTCCTCTCTGACTTTTTTACAATACTAGAAAATTGAGAAGTCCCAAATTATTAAGTTTTGAGAGAAATCTTGCTAGTTACAAATATAATTTACATTTTACTTCATACTAGCTTATTCCTTTGCACAAAAATTGAAATGATATTTAACCAAAAGAACCCTAATTTATGACTCAGGACTGAAGAGAAACATGCAAAAGAATGAAACAACAATACCATCCAGCAACAATAATATATTATTCTATTAGTGCAATCATTTACAGGGGCGCTACCATGATATGAAATAACAGTTAACATTCCTCACTGATGCACTTAGCCTCTAACAGGATGTTGCATATGCTTCTACAAAAACAAGTTTGGTTTATGGTTTATTACGATTGGAAAAGGAATGAGGTTGAAAATCAAGTAAAAATAATATACACTCAGATCTCTGCCAGAGCTAACAATGAATAAGGTAACAACAAATCTACACAGATCTAAGGTTGCAGCATGGTCAGTGTGACAAGCTCATTTGGTTCTTTTCTCAGGAGGTACAAGGCATACAACCTGTGTTGTGGAATACCATTGACATAACATATTCCAAACAACTTCACTTCAAACAATTCTGACACATAAGCTCTCTCTGTTTAAGTAGCCCTTAATGTCAATGTTAAAATCGACTATGAAGGCATGGCATAGTAAATGGGGTGAAAGGAGGTAAACAAGGGTAAATTGCTTTCAAACATTTAGTCAAATTGCTTGAACAGAATTTTTTGGGAAGCACGATTTTGACCCACCGAAAAGAATTATGGTCTTAAAGAAACATAGATGAAGAGAGAACAAAATGGAAGTCATTTTTTAAAGCATAGTATGTAACAAACATCTTCTACAGGTTTAAGTCTTCCATTTATTTAAAGCCCACAGTTTCCTATAAAGAAAATATTATCTTATTTGAGACCTAGACCTCCTACAAAAACAACTCAAAGTTAACTTATTTGGACCTGAATAGACCTTGCTACTCACTTTCTGCTGGGATGACAGGTGGGCCATAAAACTTTTGCTAGACCATGAACTCCAACTCCAGTCATCCAATTTATAGTAAGACACTTAACCAACTTACAGCTCCTATCCACATGGATATCTCATAAAAATAAAATTTACAAATGTATGCCAATTAAGAATCTAGAAAACATGATATTCTTAGGAAATATAACATAAAAATACACCTTTTAACAGATTCGCAAAGAAAAACAAGTACATCCTTTATGTAGCACAATTCTCAAAACTAATTGTCAAACAAGTCAAAAGAAATAACTGTATGAACACAGCTTGAAAGCTTTGATTATTCTCTGTCCATGATTATTCTCAACATTTATCCAACAGATAAAAGGTATGTACAAACAACTGTATAAATACAGTCATGTAATTAGGAGGTCGGAGTAAGACTGGATTTTACCAAACATTTAAGATACATACTTTATGTATAGGTTTATATTATGTACAATTAGCTTATCAAAATTGTTTAGAATATACATAACAAAAGAATATACATAACAAAACAAACAAGAAATAAAATAGTATATTGATTTTGAACATATTGCTGCTCTTAAAAAACCTTGAATACAACCATACAAGAAATAGTTAAAACAAAACTGGTTACCCTGGCCTTGTATTGCACATTAAAGTAAATTATGGTAAGGGTTAATCTTTTAAAAAGCCAGGTACTTTTGAAGGGATCATTCCTGTAACATCTTTACACAAGACACATGACTAGTTGTGTACATCTTGGAAAATTTAATTTCCAGCTATTCTTCAGTGCTAAACCATGATTCCCTTATACCATTAAGAAAACATGTGTAGCGGGGAAGGATGTTCATAGTGACAGCTCCATCAGACAATTCAGCTAGATCCATGGCTATTTCTCTGTAAGGAATTATAGGTTTAAATAGTTTGAAAGTGTTATCAATAGTACATAACATATCAATTTTTGATTGGGATGAATGCTTTTCATGCTTACAATGGTAAGAAAACTATGGACTATAATGAAATCAGTTTCAGAATGCACTGGATTGAGCTGTCCTTCAATCTAACCTGGTACACAATCCTTACTCACTATTAGTCATTAATGAGATATGAATGTAAGCCTTCATTGTCGGCTATAATATAGAGATGCCCTTATCTTTGTTCTCAAATGCTCTAAACAAGTCAATTATTTTATAAAAATGGAAAAAAGGAAGACAAACAAACAGCCATACCTGTTCTTATTTCAATAAAAGATATAATACACTTTTATACACTGCCTGATAATCTTCTGTTATCTTACAAGGCAAGAGCTGTGTCATTCTTGAAACAAATGCAATAAGCAAACAAAACAGCTGTGTCGACATTGACAGTGTGAGCCGAATAAGGATGATAGCTCTCAAAGATTCTTATAAAATACATTTGAAGACATATGCAAAAGTTATTTGAAATATAAAATCAAGACAATGATCAACATTCTCTTCAGACAAAATGACATAACCAAAAATATTCAAGAATAGACATTGGAATTATGGTCCACCTGACCAGAAAAATTAGTTTTCAAACACAACACCACTTATCAAACTATCTCAAAGAAGCGGATACATAATCCTAGAAAATAATCATATTCAGTTAAACTTGTCTTGCTGTCCCTTTAGACCATGAACCAAAGATATATTTTGTCTACATGTTAAACTTGCTTGTGTTGGCTACTTGTTTAAAGTGACCACCTTTATCATGGCCCATGGGTGGCCTGCTTATACAAGTTTAACTGTACAAGTTTATACATACAATCAAACCCGCTTTAACTAACATTTTTGGGAAGCATGATTTTGTCTGGGTTGAAAAAGTTTTGCTTAAAAGTAACAAAGTTAAAGAGAGAGAAAAAACAGTCATGTTTTGAACAGCTCAAGCAAAAATCTGACGTAAACAGGTTTGGTTTAAGAAAGTTTGACTGTATAAATATCACTCATCATCCCCTTGGTGCAATAAAGCGCCAACAAACTATCTATACCAATTCCTTTCAAAGACAAACTTTTTCAGTTCATTCCAGTCTACTGGATCTTTACTCTAGTAACTGTTAATATACTTTATAACTATTTTTTTTCGCAAGTCATTTATTGAGCATATTTTGCAAATTAAAACCCTTGCAAAATGCAATATGTAAAATATGAAAATAAAATGGGGCATAACTCAGAAAATAACGTATTTAACTATCAATGAATTCAAAGGTAAGATTGACGCCTATCTTTACAACAAAACAAAGTTGCTTTGTCAAAACAAAATATCAACATACTTCTAAAGATTGCAAAACAAAGACAATCACATTTTTTGACTGACATGGAATTACAATAATTAGTCCCTCGGAAAAGGTTATGTTCTGAATTTGTGAAAATAAAGTTGATCGCAAATAAAATGTTATACAGTATATGCAGATGACTATCACTATCTTCTCACACAAGACAACTAGAGAAAAAATAAACGAACTTGCAATGTTAGTGTAATTATCTGTCTACAGTGAAAATGAAAATGTGTACCTATCATCTTATAAATTGTTATCTTGGAAAAAACTATGTTTGATACTATTTGAGAATTGTACATACTTCAACGTGGAGTTACATAAATCATTTCATCGACAAAATCAAACATCTAAGATTTTTCATTGACCCTTTCATCTTCATCAAACAACAGCATAAAAGCTGTGCAGAGCATTATTTTTTTTGATTCTTGTATCTGCAAACAAGGCTTTTTAGAAAATTGCTTTGCAAACTTCTATACTTCAAATGTTTTCCTCTTTGCCTCAAAGTAAGTACGAGTGCTAACAATAGTTTTTGAAAATGAATTCACAGTAATTGAACAAATATTGTAAAGAAAATCATATAATGGATTAGAGACTTATGAAAAGCTCACCAGTAATATGTGAGCTACATATCAATACAGACTGTAGCCTTTTTTGATTTAAGATAAAAGCAAAATCGGTTCGCCAATCTTTTTTTCATAATCAAACAGATGTCTTATCTTTCTCTTGAAAAGGACAAAATACACAAAAATCATATTTTAAAGGCATTTTTTGATGTTTTTTATAAATTTGCCTTTGTAAGTCCTTTTTAATCGTAGGTGTACTAAAATGGCAATAACTTTGCATTATATAAAGGATATCTTCTGTATCAATTTGACGCATCACATATAAGAGAAGGCTCAAAATTCAGATCTCAGGTAGCTAGGCAAGCTAAATTATTATATTCATAAAACTAACACTTTTGGTAAGTTCAGGCAATTTTTAAAAATTCAAAGATGTTAATTAAGACATATCATAATTTGGTTTGTCTAGACAACTAAGGTTTAGTGAAGCTTTGTAAGTTGGGTTTTTTTTAAAGGTCAAATACCCTTCATATAATACTGAGGGTGCATATTGAAGAAAAAAGGGACATACCCTGTTTATGATTGTCTTACCAAACAAACACTCAAAGATGCCTTTCACTAGATGTATGGTTTCCACTTGACACTATCTTGGCAATCCATACTGTTTTAAATTATTGCAATATGATTTAACTTTCAAGGTACAGTAGATACAGTGTTCAACCAACCTCCCTTTAACAAAAATGTCATCTGTCAACTGTGAATCCCTGGTTTTTTCTTTGCCATGGTGAAAGTACAGATCTTATTGGCATTTTGCAGAGTGGTAAACACATGTGTCTCTAATTTGGCAGACTGTTTCATACTGATAACACATTTCTAGCAAGGTTCAATATTTCCCAAATGTTGCAAGTTGTTGCCCATTTTGAAATTTAACAGGTGTTCGGTTGAGGAAGTTTAGCAACAGGCATTATTTACATGTGTTCCACGACAGTCTAGGATGCCTGAATCCAAAATTAAAAGTGAATGAATTCTCAAACGCGATTTTTGAATTTCATGAAAAACTGAAATTTAAAACATTGAAATCTTTCAAGTTTTACCATCCCTCTCAATTTGGAAGATCATTTAATAAGCAGCAGGCATAATATAATAACTTCTGTTATTGCTATTTTGTATTGCAAGTAATTCAAACTGAACGATTATTCAAGCCTTCAAATCATACAACTGATTTGGAAGATAACACTATTAGGTGGTAACAATAAATATGGGACAAAGAATTATACAATAACGGCAGTTGATTGTCTTGGAAGTAAGTAAAGCACATGAACTCACAGAAATGACATCTGGTATGCATTATATGACAACAAAATGAAAAATGTTCAAATATTCCTCCTTCAAAAGGCATATATGGCTATACATATGTTCATCAAACACATCATCGCTAAACTCCTTGTGTAAGGCATAGGTCTAGACAACCCACTAACCCCCCATCCTGCTCTTACAGTTTTATAATTTGTGCTGTCAGAAAGTAGCACAATAAAGATATCATGCTCACAATGAAGCTGGATAGGCTTCATAGTACTATTGAATTACCACATAGCCTGTAAAATATAAGTGGTGTTCATCAAGACTTTTTTGTTTGGATGATATAAAAAATATCCAGGAAAATTTACCAGATGTTAACATTAAGTATTGAAAATTTTAGCTGATGTATACAAAAACAATAACCCTGACTATATTTTTAAACAACCTGTGAAATTCATGAGTATAAATGTTTATATCAGATGGATCTCATTAAAAAAGATTCAATGAACACAGCCAGTTTTTACTGGTATTTGTCAAACAACAAAGTAATAGAAAATCCTGGAACAATGAACAGTCATTGTCATGGCAAATCAGTTATGGTGCTGTTGTGCCTTGTCTTTTTTCCTCCCTCCGGTTCCAATGGGAGAGCTCGCACTGTACTAGACACTGCAGCAGTGCGATCAAAGTCAATGGTTGCGTAGCGTTCACGCTTTTTACTTGGAGACTCTGGGAAAGATATCCCACTGGTGGGTGACGTAGGGGAGGGGTTGTGACAAGACTGTTTTCCATCCATGAAAGAGTTCTGATGGTCTATCACAATGTAGTTTACCTGAGAAAACAGAATAGAGAACATCAACAACATGCATTCCTGATGACTTCATACATATCATCACCCCATTTATCTACTCAACTCATCAGCAATCTGATTGACCTCACCTGTTTCTATCTAAAATAAAGTAAGGTGTACAACACACTGCTTTAATTATGTACAAATAATAATTTTCCAATATCAAACTGAAATAATTTTTTACTTTGAGCAGCAATCTACCTAAATCCACAGAATGTATCAAACTGGACTGCAAAGTCAACATTTTTTTCAGCTCCAGCTCTGAAATTATAATCTTTTGGCTTCAGAAACTAAACCATCCCATGCCGTTCAAAATTCACAGCCCTTGTGGTGCACAACATCCTTCTAATTTTAGTCATGTTTTTAATTTTGAAAAAAAGTAAAAAATCCCAGTACACATATCCTGAGATATTTTAACAGTACAGTAGATAGGGCCAAAAAAATAGTTCTGTTTCCACTAACCCAACCAACCCTAGTGTAAACCCCCCCCCCACAACCAAGCAGTTTTTTTGGATTTAAATAAAGATATTTCTAATAATCAGGTCTTCAATTAAATTGACTACACACTTTCTAAAAAAGACCTTCCAAACTCTGATGTTCAGAAGTCAGAGAGTTAAATCAAAAAAGCCAGAAAAGTGCCATTTGGCATTTATGTAGGACATTTCAAGGCCTTACAAGTTTGTTCAATGAGATTTACATGATACTAGCTTACATGATACTATTCAGACAGTTAAGCGATTCACTTTGGTAATATTACAAAGACATTCACTGCCTCTGGTCCGGTACCCAATTTACAATTATAATGCTGGATGGACAGGAGGGCGACAGAAAAATCCAAGAGAGCTCCAGCAGGATTCAAACATGACATTCTGCATGGTAAGCGAGAGCACTGACCACTATGCTACCGCTTCCACCTGCTAATCATGAAGAAGCAATCATAACAAAACATGTTTTGATTATACAAAGCAAGTGCACTGGCAGGGAAATCAGGGTACTGGCAGGTGGAAAGGATTGTTCAGTGCAGCTGTTCGGACAGAATGCGCTGAAACAAAGAGGCGCCCCTCAACAAGTGCTGTGGACAAAATGTAAGCAGGGACCTTGTCTTACTAGAACAATTTACTAATTGTAGGTTATTCAAAACATTTACTTATTTTACACTCTCACTCAAACTGAGTGAGAGAATACAATACTGAAATGGAAAGTAAAAGAAGAAAGACTGTGAGAGAAAGAAAAGCAAGCAAAAACAAATACATCAGAAACAATTCTTTAAAAAATTAATTTTGCATCAATTTTGTGTGAGTGAAAGGGAATTATGTTAGGTGTCTTCATGGGTTGTATTCTTATACAGCGAAGTAAACAAATTAAAATTTTAAATAAACTTAGGTAGGTTAGAGTAGTAAACGACCCTATATCTTTCGGCTTTTAGGTAGCTTATGGCATCAGAGTAGAATTAACATTCACACTCATGCACTTGT
>JAUUEB010471887.1:0-11572 GCA_032362205.1 Clione limacina | reverse complement strand
TCGAGTGTACAAGTCTATACACTATCCGGTAACATTTAGACCGACACCTACACTCTGTCTCCTCAAATCTCGAGTGTTATATAGAAAACAATTAGTTTTAGTTTTTAAAAATCGCTAACTTATTTATTTTTATTTTACGTTCATTATCTGGCTGACTTTGTCCCTTGTTTCCACAATAAAACATTTGGCGCACAAGGGAGAAGCAAATTTAACCTTAACGATTTCCTCAAAATTAGAAATGTTTACTTGAAATTGAATTGTATTTTGAAATAATTACTTTTATATTGATTTCGTTTTTTATTCTATTGTCTTTGGGTTTTTTCGTTTGACGTTATTACCATTCGTCTTTTAAATTGATTATAATTATTATTTTTTGTTTATTCCTAATTGAGGTTGCATTTAGATTGTGTGACAGATGTTGATTATTTATGGCCTTAAAAAGTAGGATTTGTACGAATGTGTTCTTATGTTTTGTATGCTAGTTGTTATGTCTGACTCAAAGCGACAGGGTCTCAAAACTCATTCACAGACGATAAAGAACCCAGAAAAATGGGCGGGCGTCATATTGGGGGCGGCCTCTACTGTTCTGTCAACGAGTCCCAGTTTTCAGCCTGTCGTCATTGGTCGAAAATCCCCGAATATCAACGACGATGCTCATTACCGAGTCAATGGGTAAAGGAAGCTATAGGACCTTGTGACGCGTGTCGTGCACGTGTGGGCTCGGGTGTCGTCTGGACATCTTGAGGATACTAGTGGGAGATTAGACACGCCTCACAATTTCATTGCCGTCTCATTGCTTTTATTTTTCGAAGTCACTTTTCCTGTTTTGTCACTGTTTGGATAATATAATCCTCACATATTGTTTACTGCAGAAAAATGTCATTTAACCCTTTCTCCACACATTTTCTAATCCCCTATAATTCAACAATCCAGATTTCTTTCCTAACACAATATATAGCATTTAGTAACAAATGGACAAAAAACAGAAATAAATCTTGAAATTATAAAGAGACAAGAGTGAACTCAATATGAAAAAAAGAAAGTACAAATAAATAAAACTGATTAATCAAATGATGAAAGGTCAGAACATGTTACTAAGATTTGTAAAATAAATATGACTGAAACCAAAATTATTGATCAATTAAGACTAAAGTTTGATTATGTATTTGACAAACATTGAAACGGTGCCTTCTTTTTCCTAAACGCTGACAACTATTCATTTTCAGAATATTATTGCTAGACAGTTGAAAAATAAATACATATGGCAGATATGACACAATACAATCCTATTGAAGTCACAATAAACATCTTACTTTTTATTATTAAGTTATCTATATTTTAAATATAAGAAAAACATCAATATCCATTAGGATCAATTTGGCTAGAGAAGACATTGATATACTGTCAGAATATGTTTTTTCATAAATCAATCTCATTTCTAAAATTGTCTGTCTGTTGGCTACTATAATGATAATAATATTGTGTGTTGTAAAGACAGGGATTTAATATGATGACGTCAATGATATTGTCTAACGTCACACTGTCATCACAGTCAGACAATTATGGTGTGAATACTCAATGTCACAATGTATGGCCATTCAAACTGTCTAACTGCCTCAAAACGTTGAATGTTGAGCAAAACGGATGTTGACAGTTATTGAATGTCTCCCAGACATTTCCATCAACATTTGCTCAAAACAATAAAAACTATCATACGTGTCTCTTTGAGAGCTATTGTCAACTTTTGTTAGATGTGACAAACAATTACGTCTTTCTGCTCTTTTATCTCATTTCAAACTCTCAAATAAAAGGATGTTTTGAAACAAAACTAACTCCGACCGTCTTTTTACATTAATTGTAGTTTTCTCGCCGACAAAAGTCTGAAGACATATCTTTTTTGTAAACAATGTGTATTCAATAATATTTAATTTAATTTCCAGACAGGTGGGAAGAGAAAAGCTAAAAATATACAAAGGGACGTTACCATAAAGAGAAAATTCAAGGGCAGTCACCCTGTTTGTAAATAGACAGTACAACCTTAAGAACGTATTGTTGTCAACTTAAGAGCGATATAAAAAATGTTTTTTGTTTTTGTTAGGCTTTGTGAGATTATAATTATTGTGAGTGATGATTGAATGAGTTGTATTCGTGAACCCTGAGGTCAACAACTTACTAGGTTCACCAAGACACGTGGCATCTTTTGTTTGACACGTAACCATGCTGAGTATCAAGTTATTACCGGAAATAGTTTTTTCCCGAACTTGAAGCTTTGAATTGTGGAACATTCTATTTTCTCTTTTGTATTAAAAGCCACTATATAACTTACTGACTTCAGATGCACAGTCTATTTTTAGATCAAGTTTATTCAAAGAGAGTAAAGAAATGGAAACAAAACTTTAAGCATTTAAAAAGCTTAAACAGGCAAATGTATACGAATTCTTCTGTTCCTCATATGTGTTTTTCAAGGATTTTTTTAATTTATTTACTAAGATATAAAACCCGAATTAAATTATTAGTACGCACTTTGCACTTAATGCATTTAAGTCCTCCTTAAAGGATTTTTTTAAATTCAGCTTTATTACAAATGCATACTAGGGTCATTCCAAACAGGGTTGTACACTACGGACGCTTGACTTGATCGACTCCTAAGTGCCTATAGGTACCTATGAGCGCCGGGACCTAAGCATATATATATGTAGCGTAAAACCTATTTTGGAATGACCCTATGCTTTTGTACTAGAGCTGACTTTATCTTTCAAAAACATGGTTGATATTTCTGCGGAATGACCCATTAAAACCTCATCTAAACATTGAATTGTTCTAATGAATATGTCTTCAACCAGAATTAACACCAAAAGAAGATTAATGATGACAAAACGTGAATACATCGGCTACACGTCGTCTGATTAGACAAACTTTAACGTCACTGTTTTTGTTATAGCAATTGCGTGTTTGATTGTCTGTGTATTTTACAATGTTCACGTTTTCAAAGACCTCCCATGACAATATATTCCACCGGGAGACGCACGACAGATATCATTATTTTTATCATAAGTGATAAATGTGTTTACTTTAGAGATTGGCCTCCGTCTTGCAGACTTTGATTGTTACTTGTTTTTTGTTATAGTCAATAGTCTCGTGAACACTATGAATGGCGTTACTATAACCGTGAATAAAGTTACCTGTTACATGCTATCCGTCTTCCGGTTCCTCTGAGACGTTGTCACGTGTTTAAATCTGACATCTTTACAAATACACGTTATGCATCTCCACTTTGCTCTTCTTCGCTGATTTGTTTTTCTTTGAGACCTGCTCAATCCCCCAATAAAAGGCGACACGTTAATGACTCTAATGTGTGTGTTTAGTTCGCTAACATTGATTGTCGTAATACATCAATCTAAACCACGTGACTAAATTATCCATAATGTGCACCATGAACAAAGACTTTTGTATTATCGGAGACTCCTGTTACTAATATTATATCAGAAATGATTTTGCAAATACCATAGACAAAACACACACGTTTGAAACCTACTGAAATGTCCTATTCATATGGTCAAAGTTTGTGTCACGAATGCTTAAATGATACAAAATATTGGATACCTCGGTGAGTTTATTTTTTTATTCCCGACACCAAGAATTGGTGCTCGGGTATGTGATGATACGCGTTTGTGTCTGTCTATGGCCCCGATAACTCAAGAAAGATACAACTGATTGACTTTAAATCATGTACGGTGTTGTAATTCAACCCGATGAAGACGCCTATTTAATTCCAGTAATATCCGTTAACAATTGACAGAGGTATGGAATCAAAATACATTTCACTATATTTTCCAATTTCTCCTTTCTTTCGAGTCACTATCTAACCGAACTTTGGTTTACTTCCGTTAAGCGACACAAGCACATATCTGATCCAACGGGGATTCCCGAAGCGTGCAAACCTACCGCGTTCTTGAAGATTATAAAACTGACCTGCCGTTGTTGCATATTCCGTCCCTGCATTTTTGTGTTAATTTGTTTCATGTGAAAGAAATATTAAATTATGTGATCCGTTTTATTATCTATTTTTCCTATCTATGATCGTTCTACATGGTGTTCTTTTTACGGAAAATCTTCTAAATCGTGTTGATAGTTTTTTACATGGTGTCGGGTTTGTACTCTTTCTGAGTAGTCATGTTTCTTGTTATATTGTGTCATTCTTGTGGTTTAAAACAAAACTAGTCAGCTCAAACCATATAAACAATTCAGCTTCATTTCGTGAATTGTTAGAATCTTTTTTTTCTTTTGTAAGTGATATTTGAATTATATTTAATACGTTTAATACAAACCATATTGCAGTACTATTAAATAAATAAGGGAAATATTATTTTCGTCTGTATAATTCGTGAAACCAGTATTCTTGACAAGCGTTGACACTATGTGCTGACCTCAATAATATTTTGTCGAGGCTTATTAAATAATATTTATACATAGTTGTGGAAAACGTTCATCGCAAGCTTAAATAATATCAGACAATTAGCATAGTTTTCGTGCATCGGTACAATTCATTACATTGAACGTTGTGTATGCTTGTTCTATATAAATATAACACGAAATTATATTTTATTCTAATATTATTCATCGTGAGCATAAAAGAGTCAAGGAAAATGTGAGGACATTATAATGCCAAATTTTCCAAACTTTCCAAAGGGAGGAAGCACCATTTTTGTTAACATGAGTGTCGAGTGGTAGCTTAGAAAACAAGTTTAAAAGTTAACTTCTCCTGAGTTTATAGCGGATGTCCAAGACAAACAAACACATTGACTATGTTGCAATGTATTGAAGACAAATCTCATACTTCCGAAATGCTGGTATCAAGTAGTATCTGGAGGTACATAAACTGTTGACATAACATTACTTTACACACACTTTCTTGTGACTGTGTTTCCCCATTATTCTGTTATAATCTCCCCGTCATAACTGTATATCTACGAATCTGATAACGTTTAAAAGAAAACTTTCTTTCATCAAGCGTAATCATGTGTAAAATCAATGTCACTGAACCATGTACTGAATTACAGAATAGATCTAAAAACCAATTGTCGTAAGCCCACCGTCACCGAAAGCAAAGTGATTGAAAGGATATTGTTGTCGCTGATTATGCTAGAACGCTTCAATGTCTGCTGGCTTCTTTGGGATTTTTTATAACCTTATTCATTTCTGAAGCTCTGCTTTCGTAAGGCGCTGCAGTTTTCAACAAGCTGTGTTTAATGCAACCAGATTTAATACTTTTTTGTCTACACTTTTCGTTTTACTGGAATTATGTGTCTTATCAAGTTAGTTTCGAATGTGTGCTCGTGGCAATCGCAAGTAACGGATATATTATGTCTTTTAATCACTACGGAAATACTTCTTTCGACGTATATTTTGACATGTTTCATTTCAATTTTATTTTGAGTCGGATCTGATGATTTAGAAAATATACTACATATGGTCGTCACTACGTACCACGTTTACCAATGTTCAATACTTGGTTCAAATAAAAAACTTAACCAACTTTCCCCCTGTATAAATTCATATCGCTACGCTGCGCTATGCGCGCTAAAATCGTCAATTCTTCTTTGTCAAAAATATTTACTATAACTGGCATCTCTTTTGCTGCTATTAGTTTTAGCTGACGTTGCACACAATAACACCTCACATATCAATGTTAACTCTTTATTTTTATTGGTTTGAATTTAAGTTAATTTAAAAAAAGAAAATTGTCTACCAAAAAGGAAACAAAACGACAATAGGCGTAGTTTCCGTATAAAAGGCGTTAAACACCCGATTTCAAAACACAACATGTGCTCAGTTGTAGCTATTTATGTTGCTCCGCAATGCAAATCCCGTTCAAGTGTGTGAGTAAGAATCAAATCGGAAATACGGGACAGATTTGAAATCAGTAGGTTGCGCTTTTAAGTGTGAATCGAGTATAATACAAACAATTCAAAAATGTCTTAGATTGTATAAATATTGACCCAAAGAGTTACCGCCCGCCCTTGTTGTCTATGTAAAACATACTTAAGACTGTGTCGATCAATTCAAAACTGTGGTTGTTATCCCTTAATCATGAACAGTTTAGACATAACAAAGTAACTCTTTATTATTTTGTTATACAAATTTCGAGTGTCTTTGTTTTCTTTGTTTAAATTCCTTGAGTCGAAGATTATGGAGAATGTAATGTAATTTCGAATACCACTGCATGTCAAGGAGACCTGGATTTTTATGAGTCTCTGACGTAAGCCGAAACAAACATAAATAAACGTGCTTTTTCCTATGTTGTCTACAAGAAGTAAAATAACTAAGCCATGACGCTCTCTAATTGTTCTTCTCCTTGAAACGATTATCGAATTGCATCATTATTATCAATTTCCGGTGAAAAGTTATTCTAACTACCACGTCTGTGAATTTTTTTAATTGAAAAGTTTGGATAGATAATAAATTTGATAGAGTAATCTTGTCTCAATAATTAAATGACAAATTGCCCTGTTGTTTTGCAATAATATATTGTAGGCGTAAAGAACGGTATTTTGATTCAGTTAGCTCATATGACAGACGGTCGTTATCATGTGGTTGGTAACATTTCGTATGTAGCTGCTGTTATACCCATTCAAAAAGGTTTCATCGTTTACATATTGCTATAGATTCAGTCTTGCCCTATGAAAAGATGCAAATAGGGTTGTTAAATTAGCTACTGTTTTCGTTGCTCTTTTTTCAAGATGTCAATTTAAAGGATATGATGACTTGGTTCATGTTAATGGATTATTTGTTAAAAAGTAAAATCGATGTTGATTTCTTTTTCTCCGAGATGGTCTCACATAGTTCAGAAACTGTTTCATCTTTTTGCGTAAATGATGTGTTGGATCAAAATATTTGTTCTGTTCTTTTTTGGAAAGAAAATTGTCTGCTAATGTCAGATCGTCCTGTCACGTTCTTTTAGTCTAACATTTCGTGACATTTATTGCCTGAATTAAGGTGTTCGTTATTTTTGTTCTGTTTCACCTGAGCTAACAATTCAATTTACATGAATTGATATAAGACAACTTACACGACTCAACGACTCGTTCAGTCGGATAGTTTCGCCCTGAACAACTTCGTTCAAACCGAAAGACTAATATACCACGCAGTTAAAGAAATTAAACACAACCAGTGATGCTTCTCTCATATTTGATCTGATGTCTTTTCAAGGTTCCGTTAGTTTTATTTGATATCTGGGAAAGCCATATATAGAATATCAAGTATTATGGATGTTCTATTTGAAAATAATACGAAATAAAAAAGAGGGTTTGAGAGATGATTAACTTTAGAAAAACATCATTCTTGTCAATGGAGTTGCTAGTATTTCTCACTATATGTTCGATTAAATTCTTGAAGTAAAAGGATTCGAATTATTCGGAAAGGATAATTGATTATATTATTGTGAGTAGTGTTCTTACAAGGTTTACGTCATGATGTCACTTACCGTACCTGGAGCTGAAAGTGCTGCAGCGGCAGAGAGAAGACGACATTCTTGGGTTGGGTGAGTTCATGGAAATTATTGACGCTTGTTTTTACATTTTTGTCGTCTGTAATTAATTCAATAAATGGTTTATATATACAAAAATGGAAATTCTTCACACATAAATGATTTGCACTTTTTTTGCCCGAAGCATCATAAGTTGAAATTTATCTTTTACTACCGAGTACGACACGAGTTTAACATCAAGCAACGACAGAATCCACATTCTTTTCTAAATGTTTTGCACATAAAAGAAAACATATTTTTAAATAATTTAGGAGCGTTGATTTTCTTTGCTTATAACGTACATACTATGTAATTTATCACAATTTGAATATAATATGACTTGCCCTAAATTGGTTATCTGTATATGAATCTTCTAAATACTATACATAACCTTAGACACGTTTCCAATGTCCCATATGATTCTGACGATGTATTAACGATAATGGTGAGTGCTGAAATTAAACATAAAAAAGGGAAACAATATCGAAAGCTGTGATATCCTATAAAAAAAGAGTGCACCTCAAAACAAATATTCCCACAAGGCCAACATTTTAAAAAGGGCACACTGTTGGAATAAAAGCGGGAAAACAAGGTATCGATTGGCTTATTGTTATAATAATACAAAACCCCGAGGGCACAATAAGACCTTGAAATATCTCTGGTTGAATTAAGGAAGTGAAATATCTTCGAAGTTCGAGAAGATCTAAGCGATACATCGTACAATTGAGTCGTTCAACTCCGTGTCTTGGTGTAAAATCATGGATAACAGGAAATTTTCAGGATTAAAATACGCCCAAATTGCGCCACACTCATCGTTTGTTATGTAAAAAGAGATGGATAGAGATATTGTTAGGAAGTAGGAAAAAAGAGTGAAAGAAATAACTTTAAGTTTATAAATGTTTGGCGATTTGATCAATGTATCAATGATTGATCAGGTTTATTTCACATGGTCTTGAGATGTTTACTGTCTTGTTGGTTTACATCATTTTTGTTTGTGTTTAAAGACTGTGCATACATAATACTATATCAGCCTATTAACGATTTGTAATTAATCATTTTTACTAGATCTCCGTTTGAGGACCTCTTTTTGCAAGGTTGTCATTGAACATTACTCATTGATAATTAATTTGCCTTGTAAGTACTGAAGAAATAATATTTTCCATGTGTTAGATACTTGGTTATAGTGTTTAGTATTTCTGTCGTATTATGATCAATAGTAAACATAAGAGTAAACGACAGATTATGTTCGTAATGTAAACAAGTCACACAAGTAGGTCATCTGACTGTGAAGACAATCGTCAACCGTTCAACTCTAGTAGTTTTTTGTTTGAAACACCTGTCGTTTTTGTATCGCTTCCTTGTCAATGTTGTTCTTTATGAATTTGTTATCGCATAAAAGATTAAGATATCTTTATTGGTTTACAGAACATGCGAACGTTTCTTATATTCATTTTTTTTCTGAGTACCATTTGTGTATGTACTTCATAAACTAGTTAGGCAGCCAAGTTTCTAATAGGAAGCATTATGTAAATTTTATTTATTTTAACTCCTACACAACATATGATTTAAGTTACGAGTTACTTCAAGTATTACATTTATTATCCCACACACACAAAACCACTACACAATATAATTGTGTGCGTGGAATAATGTTTTGTCACATAATGTTATGTTCCGCGTGAGTTGATGCCAATTCACGTCTTTTATTTTCCAAACTATAAGTCATAAAAGAATAGTATGACGCTATTATATACAATATGATATCCTTACCCTGATACGCAAATCAGATCTATTCAAAAGAAAGTACAGAGTTTTTTCCCATTAGACTCGGTGCTTTTAATGATTCTTTTCGAGAATTCAGTGAAATTAGTCCCAATATGTTCACAGTAAAGTTTCTTTAGTTTGACTTTTGACAAGTCCGTTATTGATTAAAAACGTATATATTTTTACCATCGAAAGAGTAACAGTTTTCAATATCTGATCATTATCGATAAGTAATGACGTAGATCGTATGTTTATATTGATCTGTATATAGATTTTTCATTTGAGAGAGTTACTGATTTCAATATCTGATCATTATCGATAAGTTATGACGTAGATCGATTTGGTATTAATATTTTTCCTTTGAATATACGATTATAAGTCCCAGATACCATTCAAAATTGTCTCAAATACGTCTGCAAAACTTGACATCAATATGTCAGATTTTACGTTGTTATACTTTTGGGGATTTTCTGAATTAGCAGCAGACTCGACTTAATGCATATACGATTAACATGATATTTATTTATCGTTGTCCCCTTCACGGTCAAAATTCTCAAACGAAGTTATTGAAAAAAATAGTTTTGCAGCTGATTATGTTCCCAAAAACGTTTTTGTGATACATGTGTATGTTTGTTCGGAGATTTATACTCTTAAGAATGAGAGGTTTGGGAATTTCAGATAATGTGTTTGGGCAAAAGCCGTCAAAAAAAGATTATTATATTCTGCGCAGTAAGGTTAGATGCATATAACATAATTATTTATTGATCAAATGGCTTTTGGGGTTGACAATTGTTGGCGTAGAAATCCCAAACAAGTCCGCTGTCCCTGGAGGCTGCAGGCTAATATTTTTATTCAGATAACAGAATTATGTAAGGTTAAAATGGTTTTCTGAATGTTGATACGTTTGATGAGCAATCCAATTATTTCCGATGTCCCTGGAGGCTGCAGGCTAAACGTCTGAACTTTCAAATTTTTAGTTCAGACATTGAGCTTGGCTCCAGTGGTCACACAAATAATCAAACATGTGAATTTAAGAAAACCCAGAACATACAAGGACAACATTTCAGCAGTTATTTTGTCAGCAAGGCGCGTTAAAATAGAGATTTTTACAATATCTGACAATAAGCGTGACATATACCTATAATAAAAATAACCGGTTATGTATTTGAGTCTTCGTTGAGTGAATACATGTGTTAACAAATAAATTCAAATGAAAACACGCGAAGCTCTTATGGGATTATAACCTTGGAACTTTCACTCCCAATTCTAGCCTAAGCCTTCCACTAGATCTTGACCTAATTCTGACTCAATATAAAAAATTCATCTTGGGGTACGGGAAAAACAGCTCATCACGCACATACACTAACCCATAATTATTACATTAGATGCATAGTCTTTACGTCTCGCTGCGTGGTGTACATATCTCCTAAATGCTGTATTATACGGTTCCATTGTCAAGTTTTTAATTCATCAAAAGATTTTAATGATGCTTGTAATCATTTACATTTTGTTTATTAGTTTAAGAGCTGAAGTAAGATAATAATATGGAAGAGAGTATTGAATGAGAAAATTTAAATGGTTAAACATTATCGGAAATATTATTCGTCACGAGTGCAGACATCTGAAAATTAAAGTAAGAGCGGTATTGAATACGTCTCAAAACGAAAAAGCTAACTAGGCCTCAATAATTGGCATGTGATTTGAATAATAAAGAATGGCACCATATTGATTGAATATATTTTTTAATACAACAGCCCTTAAATGAATATTTCCACAAGGCCAACATAAAAAAGCATTAACATGTGGTTCAAATAAAAAAAAGTCATCGATTGAAACGAGGTTAAGGACGCTTCAAAACCTTGAAATATATATGGTTGAATGCGTTCAATGAAATTATTGCCTTATAGTTAACCCATCAACAAGTTACAATTTGAAACCACACTGGCAAATTATTTTGAATCTACTCTTTCTACAATATATTTAACCCTTCCTCTGTCTCTATATTTATGTTTATCTTCTACACACTGACACTTCCTCACTTTCTGGTTCTTTTTTATTCTATGACAGAAATGAGCAAGCTTAAGCATTAATTACTTTTTGCAAAGTGTTGGCCTGTCATTGTTTATCATCAAAGTAAAATGGAGGGCCGAGTGATTATTGCCATAGAAAAAACGAGCGCCATTCATGTTAAGATCATTATTTCCCTTGTGGAGCAGATAGCCGAGTGGCTAAGGCGTAGGACTAAAGATCCGACCGTCTTAAAGCGTTGTGGGTTCGACCCCC
>JAUUEB010471876.1:0-11572 GCA_032362205.1 Clione limacina | reverse complement strand
GGGGAGAGTCTACAGGGTGGTTAAAAAGTCAGCAAAATTCGTGTTTCTTCCTTTTTGTATCCGTCCAGGGCAAGACCAGGTACTAAGCCACAAAAAAATTTGTAGACTGCTATTAGTGACGTAAGGGCAACACTTGATTTGATATTGTGTAAACCTGGGCAACGCCGGTCACTGATATAGCTCACTTGCTCCGCGAATATTTTGAAAATGTATATTCATTTCATCATTATTGAAAACCTAGCACTATGTCTCTAGCTCATAAACTTTAATTAAGTAATAACTAATAACACATGAAAAGCTTCGGGTGGATTAATCTACAGACTTGGCTGTGAGATTTGGTTTCATTTAAGCTGAAACAAATCATTGAATGTTCTATCTTCATTGAATAGTAAGAAGGGTGAGTGCATTCCTGAAACCACAAGAAATTAATTCACTCAAAGTCAGTAAGCTTGTTTATGTTGCGAAAGTGTACTTATTTTTACAATTATGATTACTTCTGGAGTCCTGGCACATCACTGGTTTGTGTAAGTGGTTAGTTGACATTTTGGAAGTACTTGATAGCAAAAAAGCGAATCCCAAGAGAGCCACGTTACTTTAAAACGCTGAATCAATAATATGTCAAGGCAAGAAACCAAACGTCATAAATCATCATTGTGCGAGACAATTTACTCAGACTTTATATATATAATCTGTCTCCATTGATACGTCAACGTCGTAAAATGATGCCTTTGTTTTAACAAATTACATTTTTCTATCTGGGCCTGAATCCGTCTTCAAATAAAACGTAGTCAGGGGACTTCAGGTTTAATCAATCATTGTCTTCAACATATAATAAAGTGGGGTTCCCTAGTACACAGTCATTTCGGATTGATGTTAAAGTTAAGTTTTTTTTCACCAAATTGAGGTTCAGTTCGTACAAAGCTATATTGATCCGAGTTGCCATCTGAGAAATGAATTCAAGAACAATTTAACGGCCATTTAAAAATGTCGACCAATTAAATTTTCTTTGAAGGTTAAATGTTAAATGTTCTAAACGAGGTGAGGTTATCAAATTCCACGAAGATAGAGCATTGCATGATATTTACTTTTCCATTTTGAATATTAAATGATAAACTTCGTATCTAGAAATGGTTTTTTGAACTTGTCAGTTTTGAGGTCATTAACATAATCAATGAAATTTGTGTTATAATATTATTATATGCTGTAAATGCTTGGTGTGTTAAATACAAGAAATGAGACTTGAGTGATTTTGAAATTTAAAGGGCAAAATATACTGATTCAAAATTGGTTTAAAAATTTGGCGAAATATTATAAATAATACTAGTATTAGATTGCACCAGTTTGTGTATTGCTCTTTGAATGAAACAAATATATTTATTATGAATTTATTAGATTTGGCTAGATTTAAAAAAATCTGTACCCCACAAAGCCTCGTCTTAACATTAAAGTAAGAAAAGCTCTAGATTTGGACAATGATATATAAATCATTTGAACATTGTCTGAACCTCTTTTACAGTCTAAAAGTTACTGTGGAATTATACAAAAATCGCACAATCTTTGTGCCTCATTTTTCATTTTCCTGGATCCCCCTAATTAGAATATATTTTGGAGTGCTCTAGATTTGCACTATTTAAACCTTTAATTCAAAATTTCCTCACCCTATTTCATCATATACATAACTTCTTTCTCTAACAACTAACTATAGCAATAGCTCTGTCTGTACATTCTCAATTTCTAAAAAAAACATCTAATTATCAAGGCGTTGAGTTATTTAATAGATACCAGTATGGCTTATAGCCTTTTGTGTTCACCATTTTTTACGACATCTTTTTTTTATTTCAAGATAATCTCATCTTCTCTACAGCAAAATAAAGAAAACTAGTTTAGCAAAATAGCAAAATGACAAATCCTGTCTTTAGTTACTTCACAATGGAAAAGGAATGATGATAAAAAAGAATGAAAATAGTTGATGAAATAAAAAGCCTTCAGACAAGTTGATTTGTTGGCCCAACAAAAGAATGACGGAGAAGGATAATGCGATTGCTTAGGGAAAACAAAACAGACGATCGCTCAATTTGAGGAAAAAACAGCGTAGACAGTTAAGGAAAATATCAGAAAAAGCCCATGGGTATAGCTGATGTATGATAGGGAAAATAATATTAGTTATTCTATAAGACGGTCTTGAGAAAGTCATTTTCTTGTCATCTTCACCGGTGGTTTCATTATGCACGCCGTGGTTTTATATTCAACAAGTCAAAGTTATCTTATTTGCTAATCTTGTTGTCATAGGAACTTGATTACTTTGCTACGTCATTGCCTGTTTACTTTACTTAGGAAAAATACATAATGCAAATATATGGTCTGTATATTACTAAAACATTGTTTAGCCATTTCAAATGATAATATCTTGATGAAAAACAAAAACATCACTTTCTAAAGCCACATGAATAGCATTTCATTATAAACGATCATTTGCTATGATAGGAAATTAATTCACTAAAATAGTCAGCTGCTTAATGTTTTGAAACATACGTCTTTTTTATAATTTTGATTTCATGCGGCCTGGCACATCAATCTTATATTATAATTGCCTTTAAGACGTTAGTCTAGTGGTATTTTTTGAGAATTCATAGTATGTGTTGCTCATCTCCCAAGTGAAAAGCAGTACTTCAAAAATTCCCATACTTATTTTAAAAGGTCTCTAAATACCTTAGCATGTGCCTTTTGGGCGTATGTGCAGTTTTCATTTGTGATGCTTGTTAAAATTATTAAAAAAACGATAATTTGTAATAATCCACATCTCCATATGGACTTCATTTAAAAAAAGGAAGTTCGAACACAGTCCTTCTTTTGTTGCACACCAGTGTTTACAAGTTTTTCACTGCCACTTTTGAAAATTGTGATGATAAAATTGCAACGAGAAGGAGCGTAACCACCACATTGACGAAGGGTGGAAAGTACCTGGGTTTTGAAAGGGAGTTTCCTTCAAGAGAGTATTGGCGCGAAAACTTTGCAGGAGTCGGTGTGGGAGGGGGGGGGGGGTGATATCAATAGTGCATTAAAAACCTTACGGAATGATTGTTCTTTCGAAATTGTCTTCTTCTTCCTCTGCTGACCTGATTGTTAGAGGTGGTACCAGGTGTTTACAACTTTTAAACTAATGATATTTGTTGAATAAAATTTGAGTTTTTCAATGCCACTTTTGAATATTTAGGATGATAAAATTACAATGAGAGGGAGCGTAACGACTAAATTGACGAATTGAGGTAGCGTTTAGCGACCTGAAATTCTTATATAACATAATTTTGGACATTGATTTACGACGTCAAAAACAATGGGATGAGTTCTAATTGCCTTGATTAAAACTATGTTCCGATCTAAACCCCTCACCGTATTGATTTTTAGATTTTCCATCACAGACGCGTAATCGGTTCTGAATAATTTCTTGAAGGATTTTTGTTTGAATATGTGAGTCTTTTGTCACTGAAAATAAAAATAACATAATTAAGAATACATCGGCTGAGGTTTCACAACTGAAATTGAATTAGTTTTACTTGACCCTCAATGTCTGTCGATTTATATAAAACATCTCCAATTCAATTATCTTTAAAGTGATTCCAGTTATAAATTTTAAGAAAAAAACATTACAATTGTGCTTTCGGTTTTTACATGGAAGCTTAAAAAGGTTTTTAAAAACGGTTATGTGTTTGGTATTTCATTAATATTTTTACTATGTCATGATGATGATAGAGTGATAATCTGAGAAGGCTGACGTACTTTCCTGTTGATATTGTTGTTAATTGCGTTTTTTTTACTACAAAAGAGAAGGCTGATAACAAAATAGATCTGTTTTTGAATAGACGAATATTTTGCATGCAGAAATTTATATGTGGTTATAAAAAACAACATGTAAAGTAATTTAAATGCCATAAAAGATTATCTTGCAAACTAAAACATTTTTTTATGTATTTTTTAAAGGGAAAAAATGTTCACGCCTAATCTAAATTATAATATAAAATAATGTTAATGGTATTTATAAGTAACAAACAAAGTTCAATAAACTTCGTGTTCATGACAAACACGTGACCAGCACATCTAACCATGAATACAGGAATGTTTGGAAATACGTTTTAACAAAACAGATCCAAGCCTAGTATTTCAATTTTCTAAATGGTCCTCCGATGACAAAAAAGGAATCTATTGTTTGCCATTTTGTTGACAATGAATGGTGTAAGCAGCATTATGTTTATTCTAAGAACAACACGTTGACATTGATTGACAACATTACAGTTAAATGGTTTTCAGTAAGGATCGTTATTCTACAAAAAGTTTTTAATTACCCTCGGTAAAATTATTTATTTAAAGTAATGGTATTTCTCTTTTTCTTATTTGATTTAAGTTTAGTATACAATGGGAAATGTGTTAATGAAATGATCAGGCACAGTTTAAAACGCGCAATTGAATATATATTTATATCTCTATTTCTATAAAAATCTCTATGTAATCCATTTTCTTCCTAAAAAAGACCGTCTCGTAATTTTCACTTTTCCCCAAACTCGAACAAAGAAGATTGAACAAGTCCAGTCAGTAAATCTCCCTCCATAATAGCTCTTCTGGTTTAAGAAACTCATAATTCAGTAACCTAACGTTTTCTGTCACGACATTATTCAGTTCGGGACACAACAATTCAAAATATCCTGATAGCCCTCTAGTGCTGCCCTCTGTGCACTGCTAAAGACGGTATATGATGCTTGGAACAAGAGAAGTTTGTCACCTCTGGTTTCACCTCTTGATTAATGAGCACAATTACATTATTTCAAACACAAACAGAATTTCAATTGTTTTGTTTTTAAAAAGATGGACAAAGTTACATCAGGGATGGGATTTGAATTAAAGGTACGACAGAGGAAACAGAGATGAAAATGACATGAACAAAAAGAAATAATCCGTAACAAAAGAGAACAGGAATGATTCACTCATATGCATACATATCCCAATAATAATAAAACATCTCAGAATGAACCAAACGAAAAATAGTTATGCAACATTAGAGGTTATGGATAGAGAAAATTCTAATCTTGACAAATAATAATAGTTGATGCGTTAGTGAGAAAACCCCATAGCAGATAGTTAAACAAATAGCAGTAATATTTCATGCATATAAGGACCAATGTGTTTTCAGTCCCTACTCGGGACACTCTAGACTGTCCTATTTGAGCAGAAAACACATCCTTCGCTCTTTACGTTAACTATTTTTTAGAAACAAGCTCGGCATCATTTCTTATACTTATAAAAAAAACAATGTCCACTACGAGGGCTGCTTTAAGTGATAACTGTAAGGTTGTTATCCAACCAAGTCCGACTACATTGAAAAAAGATAAACAAGAAAATAACAGTGCGAAAACAAAGAAGGTGAAAAATAGAGCGAACATCAACTAAAGTATCGATTTAGTAAATGGCTCAGTTCTAAGTCCTTATTTTTAGAAAAATGATTCATGCTCGTTCTTATGAGATCTGATTTCGAAATCTCATTACAAAGCCCGAGGCATTTTGATGATCTACTAGGCAATTTAAGAGCGAAAAACCATGCTCGGGCAACCACGAATTACATAAGTGCCTTTTTGTAAATGACAAAAGATGCTTGACCTAGATGTCAATGACAAAAGGGCGATTGGCTTTGAAGAATGAAACTCCAACAATTTCTAACAAAAAAAAAACACAACATAAATCCACTCCTGTACTCGCCAAAATAGAGCAAGAAAAGGAAATTAAAGATACGTTTAAAGGTCATATTTGCTTAACAACTCTTCAGACTTCAATTCTGTGTTTGTTGAGGAATTCACAACTGTTTGAAAGAAATACTAGAGTGCTTGTTTTTGCCAGATTTTGAAGTGGTCAAGAAAAACGCAATTGAAGATGCTATCCACCATGGAATTACATCAATATGAATACGCGACTTAAAAAGTGTTAAGTTAGGTAGTCACAAATTATCTTAATCTGAACAAATAGGTCAGCAAGCAACACTAAGGCACATGAAAATATGTTTTTTTATATTTTCTGGAAAAGATATTTCGTTCTTTAGAACACAAAAGCTGTTATTCTCTAATGTAATACTGTATTACCAATTTTACTTAGTAGGTCAGGGTATGGACATTCAATAGTTTGTTAATTATAATGAACTCCTGATATTTTAATGACTACAGACTAAGTCTTGGGTTATTTCTCCATTATCTTAAATAATGATCCTTATCACAAGGTTTTAATCTACTAATATTTAGTTCAGCACCCAGACCCCTAATTTATGCACCCCAGTCGCGATTCTAGCCTACATAATATTGCTATTTGTGTCCCTAAGGGTCCGGAATAAGTAGTTTCTCAAAAATATGTTGGTACACAAGGGGGGTAATCGACCAAATTGAACAGCAACCTCCTATTTTCGAGCATATGAGCGTTTTTTCTTAAACTGGCCATGTTATGAGAAAAGTGATAAAGGAGCCTAGTTGGTATCAAAACAAAGATAATTAAATGCACTTTTTAAATAATAATAAATGCTTATTAGCTCATTTCCATATTTGTGAATATTAATGAGAAAGTAACAAATTTGATTTTTATGCCAATTTGTTTATAATTTTAGCCTACTTTCATAATTGTTTGGCTAGACAACCCAAAATGGTGTCAAAACATTGATAAAATTTTAGACTAATGTCTTTTGGTATAACGCAAAATCATAATTTTGTTCCTTTTCTATTCATGAATATTGATGATGGAGCAAACACAAAATTCAAATTTGTTTTCTGATGCCTTAAAGCCTACATACTATGATTTTAATGTCTTTTTATATTACCCATTGGTTTCATGCTGCAATTTTCTTTCATTTTAATGAAGTATCGATTTGGTTATTAGATTAGTTAACTTGGGTGTTTCTTGATTCCTTAGTCAGTTTTCATATTCAAGTAATTAAAACAATTTAAATACTTTTGAATATGCTTTAAAAAAAATCTATGATGCCTAGTTTAAGAATCTTCATAACGAAAATGAGATGCTAGAATTTTAATGATCCTTAGGGGACCTACACAAAAAATTATGATCGTCAAATAATTATCTTGAGCGGTTTACCACTAAGGTTGACCAGTGCAAAATATCAAAGTGCTCTTAATGAATCGAGACTGGTCGCAAATGAAAGGTGTTGCCGAGACAATTACAAATATGAATTTTTTCCTGTAAGACCATTAGCTCCTAGGTTATGAGTTCAAACTTGACCGTGACGTGATGAAGTAACAAGGCACTGCCAAGGTCAATTGATCGTATTCTAAAATTCAGCACCAATATTGAGAAAATCCATTGACATGTTCTTATTTATGAAAGACTGTGACTGGGTAATGTAAAATTAACTTCTGAAAACTTGCAAATACTTTTCCTTGTCATCAAGTCGAAGGGCCCAGGCTCATAAAGCTGCTGGATTAGCAGCATCGTGGTTTTCGCTGGGGAGCTGAACAATGATTAAAATGAATTCTCAAATAACCCCTAGACCAAAAACCCTACGTCTAGTACGTAATTATAATATAAAATGGATCTAAGAACAGACAAATAGAGTTTACCCAAATACTGGTATCATTTCACGACGTTGACATATGATCTGAGAGATTGCATGCATGGGCGTAGCGAGGGGGCAAGGGGGCACTTGCACCCCCCTGGATTTTTGAAAAGGTGTTGATTTTTCTCAAGGGTCCTTTAAAATGCATCATTTTGTAACATATTTTTTTAAATTTTCGGTTCCAAGACCCGATTTTACCATAATTATACTTTATTACTATTAGAAATATAATTATTAAGTCAGCAGACGTTATAAAAAAGCACCTTTTCATTTGAATTATTTCACAATTCCCCATGGGCATGACCTGTGTTATAGATAAACCCTACCTACAAATTATTTCTGGTCACATTTTACTCTATATTCATGATCACTAAAAATAAAAATTCCAAAGAACAACACAAAGCACGCCTTTTCCAGGACAAAAGAATACAACATAAAAATTTGCATTTTTTACTGTTGACTTACATAATAAAGCATTTTAAAGTCACGCTGACTACTGTTGTCAAAGGTGGAAGGAATGTGACAAATCCCTTGCTGAGATTATGTTTCAAGGTCAACTTGTTATTAAAAAAGAATGTTTCAGTTGATGTAACTTGTGGGTTATGAATATATTTCACATTTGGTAGATTATATTTTAACAAAAAAATGTGGTGTCACTTTTACCAAGTCTCCACTGTTTTTAAAACATCAGCTGTATAATGTATGTAATACCTACTGATTACTCTGTATGAAATGATACTCATCATTTTGTCATTTAAACGATCAATTTTGTTTAAAAAGTTTTTTTTACCATCAAGTTTCGTATTATCATCATATCTGTATTATACTTTTGAAAATATAAGAATAGATTCCTTGCTATACATTTCCCTGGTATTGTTTAACAATTTGACTCCTTACCAGGATGGAACCTGGGGAATTGGTGGATATCCCCCACCGGGTCACTAAATGGCTTTAAAATGCGCCATTTTCCTTCTATATTTCTAATTTTCGTCTCGCTTCGCCTCGCTTCGCTTGGCACATACCATCACCCCCAATCAAAAATGTCTGGTTCTTATTCTGCTCAATACTTCTTTGGTCGTAAATCTCATATTAGTAGAGGATCTTCACTATTTTTTCAACTATTTTACAAATATCTCCAATATGGTTTTGTTTTCTTAAACATTGTTGAGTATTTAATCGCTTTTTTGTTTCATATTTGAATTTTTTTGGCGCCTTATTGCTTACATGTTTGTTCCTAGGAACTGTCTTCTTGTACCAGGATGTATGAAAGAAGTAGTTAAACATAAACTCTAACAAAAACAAGATATTTTTATAAATAAATTATAAAGTTAAGTCTACCACATGGCTCTAAATGCACTGAATTGCTTGACAGTTTTCACTCCCCCTACAAGGCTCGGGCGCTCAGATTGCTCGATCTTTTTTCAAAATGTTGCCCCTCCCCTGGACAAAATCCTGGCTACGCCCATGATTGTATGTATAGTCTACGTAAATTGTTTGGCACTGGGATGGATAATTGTGGCTGGTATCTTGGCTGGGAATGTTATCGATTCACCCTTTTAAAGCAATTTTCCTCTTGTGGGAATTGTTTTTGGAACATTTTACTTGCGAGAAAACGAATTTGCATAGTGAAGGTTTAGATACTTGGCAACTTGACGGTGCTGTTAGGAATCTCCCACACTATGTTTGTGATAACTGACAACATTAACAGTAAAACATAATTACAGACCATGAATACTATAAAACTTTTTAACTAACAAAAAAAACAAGCTATGGACTATTATCTACGAATTTGCAGATGACAATTTATTGTTGAATATTAAAGAGTAAAGTTACTTCTCTTCTGATATGAAATTTGATGTTGAATACGTTCATACGTTTCTTTCCTTCGTGAGTTGACTGTGTTCTGTCAAAATACAATGATACTATCGTCCAACACGATTAAAATAACGTAAAACACACGAAAAAGATTTAAAAAAAAGAAAACAAGAATATTGACATTCCATTATGAGACGACATGGTTCCTTTTTTACAAGTTACTGAAAAGGGCTTTATTCTGCTTTAGAGCCTATTTTAAATGGATGCAATTCGATCACATCTTAGTTTGATTAATGTTATCAATGTCAGATCTCCAAGTAGTGGAAAAATATAAATACATTTGAATCTGTACTACGTTCTATGATTGAATATGTTGGATAGATTTATGTGGATCGGCTTAACTTATGTCGGCCGTGTTATAAATATCTGATATTTAATGCACATTATGACGTGAGACTGAGTGATGATGATGTATTAAGGAAAACGTAATATTGTTATCATCGGTTATCTCGTTATATTAAGGATGCATTACGTCATGACTTGTGTACAATATATTTTATGAGAGGTTTAATATCTGTCAGATAAAACACTAGTTGAAAATCCTACCAAGTCTCAGTAATAGTATAGAGCATTTTTCGAAAAACGAAAATTAGTAAAACTTCATTATAGTTCTTCCAAACCCATACGTCAAATAAAACGTGCACATTATCATGAATGGTTTTATTATATTTGTTTGGTGCCATTGATTGTTCCGGACAATGGCCTCGGCTACATAGACGTAAGTAAATAGGCATTTTAAAACGGAAGCAAGACTGAAAATCATACTTGGTGGAGTAATTTTTATTCAAAATAAGTACCTTTATGGTCAGAATCCTTCAGCTTTCTAAAGAAAGACTGAAAATGATGGCAAAGAAAAAGAAATATCATGGAAAATTTTGGAAATCTTAAATGGAATCAGAATATGAGAGTCAATAATCGTCTTTGTCTGAGCTTATCACCAATATCCCAATAACATATAAACTGTTAGTAATTGACCCCGTGGATTATCAAATATCGAGACATAATAACGTAAATTGGAAACTTGATACCTTTGTAAGTTTGAGTTGACACGACTCTATCTCAAATAATTTAATTGTTTGACATTTTTCTGTCTTAAAATCACATGTTAATCACAAGCTTACTTTTTGTGATTTTAGAATAAAAAATAACACGAATTTTGGGTAGCTAAACGCTCCCTCAATTCGTCGTTTTGGTCGCTACGCTCCCCCTCCTTGCAATTTTATCATCACACATTTTCAAAAGCGTCAAGTAAGAACGCAAAATGTCTACCATAACAAGGAAATAAAATACACATAGGCGTGGTCTCCGTCTAAATGTTTTAAACACCCGGTACAAGGAATAACTTTATAACCATACCCATACCTAATTTGAAAACCTTAAATACGTCCATGCTTTCTACCACCCAGTACGCTGAACAAAAATGTGCGCAGTGTCACAAGAATTTAAAAAATATAATTATAATTAGAATATTTTTCATCAGCGTGCATCTACAATATATGGGTACAAAAAAAATCCAATGTCAATGTTTGCATTTTTAACAAAATTGCGTACTAAATCAAAAATTAAACTATAGTCCGTTACAAAACTCATGATCTCAATCAAAGCCAGATTTCTCGAAAAGTATCAGTAGCAATGCTCTTATATTTTGAATACACCTTTGAATATTCATATACCAGCAGAGTTCTTAGAAATTTCAAGCGAAATTACTGTGGTTTGAAATATTAACTCTTTGTGATCAATACAAAATCAATAGAAATATTATCAGCCACGCGCTTAAAAGATTTAGTTGGGTATACAGATATGTTCCAATGTCAGGGGCGGAGCCCTCAGAAAAGAGGCAAATGGGAAACACATATTTATCAACAGTGTTGTATCAATGAACAGGAGCGCATCGGCAAAAGATTAAATATTACATACAGTTTCGTTATCAAGTAATAGAACTAGGTTTAAAGTAAGTGCAAGATTGAAGGAAGAGCCCACTCGTGCATCAATCTACTTTTAGACGGTATCAGAATTGATGGACAATTTGCTATAATTTTTAGCGATAAAAACTAAGAGCGGCTAAAACTCAAACGCTTTACCATTTAAACTAGAAAACGACAA